>JAHZNA010001791.1:0-12594 GCA_027743935.1 Sinodicranocentrus sp. ZH6
TAAGGATTTTCGCAGCATCTTATCAGATTATGTGAAAATGTGCTCTTACCATTATAGTTGAAGTGGTTGACGCGTTTAATAAACACATAAAACTATAAAATAAAGGTTAAAGGTTGCAGTCTCATGAGCTATTTGCATACTAATACGACGATATATATATCGATCTGATCTGAAGATCTGTAAGCTGAAAATCGATGACTTCTATAGCTACACATCTAAGAAATTCTAGGCTCACATCATTAAATTACAACTGGACCGATTTTGTTGGGCTCAACGCATCCCAATGAGCCACCATACCAAATTTCATAGAAATCGGTTCAACGGTTCATGAGTTAAGAAGGTAAATTGTCTGTCCGGCACCTCATGGATTATGTAACTTCCATTCGGTCCCCTGTAACAATTAAGATTTAACGCTATGCTCTAAGAGCCATTTTCAAATCCTCAATTAGACAGACAGACACACCCGACAAATATGATAAGTACTTCAGAAACTTCCTTGAATGCTGCTGTCCGTTGGATGAATGTTTCTATGATTGATCATCGCCGATTATTGACTTTAAGTGGTCTGCAACCTGCTACTACAAGTGTGTTTCAATTTGTCTAAAATTTGCAGAATGTAAGTAAATAAATAAAAGTTACTGGAATATAAATGCTTAACATTTTTAGAGGTTCAGGTATAGCGGATGTAGGTATGAGTTAGAGGATGAGTAACTTCAGCCTTTTATGGACTTTTGATCCTATAAATCAGAAATTGACGTGCATTATGATATCTCTACACTTTTACAACCAGGTTCAACTTCTCTAGATTGGGTAGCTTGTAGTTGTAGTACGTACGTTAATTGACCAGAAGCATAAATAATGCCACGACACAGATGACGAGAAATCTTAATATATGTATTACGCAGCCACATCCTTTTAGCTAGCACTGATTTGGTCATGTTTTTCCGTTTGCCTATTTGCATGATTCTGACGATATGCGTGAATCGATTTTTACTAAATTTGGTACATATGGTCAAATGCTACCCCAGGATGTTTTAGGTTAATTCGGCCCATTCCCGGGTGTTGGGGGATTTGTTTTCTTCATACCACACCCTACACCCTTATTATGATATGACCAGTTGGTAAATGGACAAAATACATTATGCGGAGTTTGCATTTCTACGATGAAATTGAAATTAGAAATTGGTTTATATTTTTCTGATCGTGACATACGTGGGCGCCACCCCTCCTAGAGGGGGGGTTGAGGGCATGGAGGGGAGTGGAGTGATGCGATTTTCAGTTTTTGGGAGGGATGGTTGAGGGTTGTGCTCATAATTTTAGCTAATTAGGGTTGAGGGGTGTTGAGGGTATATAAAATTGTGTACGAAGATGGTTTTCTGTAGTGCAGAAGCATGATTTATAAAGCAAAGGATGGCTAATGATGGTTTGCTGAAATTTCCATAGTAGTATTTTATACACTTTCACAACATGCCATGCTCTGAGCAAACAGGACACACTACATCACACTACGACACACGTACGGACTATATAATTATATATTGCTTTGCTACATTGTTATGTGCATCCAATCCAATGCAACGGAAAAGGTAGACTCATGCCAGGAAACGTAAACTAAACGATCGATGTGTGCACAAACGACTGGAAATAGCAATTATTGGAAGGGATTCAGCTAGAAATATATTAAATTTCAATGTTATTTTATGAATAAAATTAGACGAATTACTTCATTTAAAGAACTTCTTCTAGTGAATATCAAACTTAAATTAAACTTAATGAATAGAAATTTTTAAAGTACAAGCTTGCTTGTTAAGTTAAAATGGAACTACTATCAAGTGGTAATGCCAGCTGTTCAATCCGATCGGATTTGAAGGAATATTTTGAGCAGACTGAAAATGGCGAAATAAACTGCAAACTATTTGAGAATTTTAAAAGAAACCAATACATAGCCCATCGTGGATGGTATAACTTTGAACGACATTTAGTAAGTTGAAACTTTTCATTTATAAAGCACGTTACATATCACAGTTCAATCAAGGGGTAATTTTTTTAGTTTATCTTAATACGATAAATAATACCAACAAAAGCAGACACAAAATTCCAGCATGCCAATTCCAAAATGCAAGAAGCTGGCTATTAACAATGAAATCACTTATTTTTTCTACCTAAGGTGAAGCCTAAGTACTCACAGAGTTCTTGTTTTCGAAGCGATGACTCCAGAAAAATCCGATTTGAAAACAACATATTGGATTTCGTTGCTCTTGATGGTGTCCCGTTACACATAACCTCTCGCCTGGGATTCATAAAATTATTAAAAAACTTAAATTTATCGCTCCGTATCCCATCAAGAAGATACAAACCACTCCATTCTTGGAGTAAAAATACACTTAATTTCTGGTGACTGGCAAATACATAGGTTATCCATAGGATTCAGGAATTTTTAGTACAAAAAGGCAGGGCACAACCTACGGCTGTTCGTTAAAAAAATTCGGTCGCTGACCTTGGCCTTGAACCTCAATAAGTAAGCTACAAGCTAGCTTGTAAATGTTTCAATCAATTTTAACTGTTACTCGTTTCGTAGATGATCAAATATTCGCAGTAATACATGAACATCATTAACTGCGTAAACTTCCTGCTGTCTTGTCAATCCAGGTCGAAGTCCAGATATCGTTTTTTCATAAAAAGGTGCTTCAATTCTGGGTAAAAAAGCATCGCAAATTTTGAAAATGGAATAGCTGTTTCGCCATAAAGTAATCGGTAGATGTCCTGAACGTCTATTGATCCTGCCATAAATACTTCAAGTTCAAAATCGTTTTGCATCCATTTGACATCATTTGTTAAATCGTGGCAAATATTTACACAATTAGTTGTTTCTAAGACTATTTCCAGATCAGTGGAAATCTCTGTGCGAAGTGTAAATAGATCAATAAAAAATATCCATGTTCCAAGGTTCTGATTTGGATAAGGCAGACAAAATCTCAAATAAACCGTGCAGTGTACAATGTACAAGCTAGCTTGTAAAGTTATTTGCAGTTATGATTATTTAATTTGACACGAATTATTGTACCGGTCATCGTGTGATGATTTGACATTTCAACATTAAATGTAATTTTCCTGCTGGTATTCAAAATGTCCATGAAAGATTGGAATTCGTCTTTGGTGCAAACCCATCTTGACTCTGATAGCATTTAAATTCTCTCCTTGGCTGGCGCTGCTCTGACATAGATTTCCAATTTAAGTTTGCCCGGAGGTTAGAATTCACTGTTGTACTGACTGCTCTAAAATTAATTTGTCGTGACCTTCTCATAAGGTCTGAGTGCTCGTCTTGTGGTCGTTCCAACTTGAGCTTTTTTAAAAAATTGTCCCATTCATTAGTTTTTTAATTGTACAATAGACACTTTTGCTTCTTTTTACTAATGTTGTCAGACATTTTTTCCTTTAAAAATGTCAGTGTTCAAAAATTTATTTAGCAACAGTATTTAATAGTAAACTTTCATATATTATGGTCAGTAGTTCAGTACAGTAGTAGTAATGCTATTGTGTTCATATATGAAATACCTTACCTTTAATTTATCCAAGCTTAAATACAAGCTAGCTTGTAAAACTGGATCTTCATGTTTTCAGTTTAAAATCAGAGTAATTGATTTTATTGCAAACCATGAAGGAAGAAAATTTGGATGTTATTGACTTGGTTTTTGCTACTATGTTTTAAATCGAAATTACACAGTTCGGTTCAGTTGAGTTTTAATTGTCACAGCTAAGCAAGGAATTAATTTTAATTAGTCAGAGGGTTTCTAAGAGTGCAATTTATTTTTTTACATCAGGAGGGTTTCAAGGAGTTGTTGGAAGTTTTTTGTGTTGGAAGAGGGCTAACAATAGTGTTCATTCAAATCTCTGAAGACTGTGCGGGCTGCGTGGAGTGTGTGCTTCTATTTATGGGTACCAAGATGGGTGTGTATAGTGGTGTGCATTGGTTTTTGGGGTAATGCGGGTAGATGGTAGTGGCGGGTTAGGCAAACGCACATGTATGTTGTATATACATCAATAACAAACATCAAAACGTGAATATTTTAACACCCTCTAGCACAATTAAATTGCAATAATTATTTTATGGTTGGGTTAGATTAACTATAATTACCGTCGAATTTAATATTATTATTTGAAGTATTGACATTTAAAACAATTAGAAAGCGGACATAACCTGTGTTTAATTTTTGCTAACCCTTCTTATGCAGTAAATGTTTGCTAAAATATTTAATTGATAAAAAACTCAATAACTTTTACAGTGCATTCCACTAAGAATTCTTCAAAACATACTTCATATTCATCGAGAAATACTATTGTTGCCAAAATAATCTGTAGATGTCACTTCATCTTTTTAAATTTGTTTACTTAAATTCTTTATAAAATTGAAATTTCAACAAATGTAGGCTTTTACTTTTAATGTTGTGTTTGAATAATAAATTAGAGATGGCCAACTCAACGATACTTGTGCAAAGAAAAAATGCTTATAACTGCTTCTGAAGTGACTATAAAATCATCATTCTGGCGTGCTCCACGTCTACGATTTGACAAAGCATATATATTCATGCATTAAAACCTGGAATGGAGAGTAAGGAAACGATTCTGGTAAGCAAAGTCGATGTCACGGTCAAAATATTGTGATAACTATATTTGAGTACAGGGTCTTCGTTAACAATTCTGTCTATAAGAAATGCTTTTTTTGTTTTTATCCAGCTCGTTTCAACAAACCATATTGAAACCCACAAATTTATTTTGATTTAAACTTGCTAGTGGTAGTTTAATTTTTAGTAAAGTTCAAGTAGATAGTTAACAAATATATTAACATATTTGCATATCAGTGTACATAATTGCACTCTCCAAAAATGCTTTAAGCGTTTGTAGTTTGTGTATTGTAGTAAAAGTTTCAAAACAAAGATTACGCTATACAGTCACATGAGGGAGCAAACCTTACAAATATCAGTTGTGTGACAAACTCTTTTCTGAAAAATCTTCCTTGACAATTCACTGTGTAGTTTATGAAAGACAATTTAGCCCTAAGAAGAAACTTTCCGATAACATGATCACTTTTCATGCGCTACATTATCTGGACTCAAACTTCACTACATGATGCACACTGGCGAAAAACGCTACAAACATAATCCCTGAGGTAAATGTTTTTCTAGCGGAAGTGGTCTTAAACGACATTTAGATCGACATGGTTCAGATGAAAAATTTAAATGTAATCAGTGCAAAAAGTCCTTCCTAGCTAAATCGGAATTAAAAGAGCACTCTTGTGTCCATCCTTGGGAATGTTCACTACCGAATACACACGAGAGTAAAAACCTATAAGATGTGAGTGGTGCGGGAAATGTTTTGCAGTACGAGGGACTCTTAACCTTCACATTCGTACTCACTCACACAAAAGAAAAGCTGTGCAAGTGCAGCGTGTTACGTCTGTGACAAAGAATTCGCCTGATTGGTTAGTCTCAATATACATCACAGGTATAAGTAACGAATTTTTTAAAGTAAAACTCAAATAGGTAAAGCAACAATAACACGGTAAAAAGGTTTAGCATCGAAAAAGTTTGCGAAATATTGCATTGCAAAATCCACGAATATTTACATTAAAAAGTTGATAAATAGACGAAACTATCACCTTCATTATATTTGATAAAAAAGACCTACGACTACGATAAGAATAAGAGTTTTCAAATTCCTTTGAACATGCCATCCTACATCTGTAGTTACTTATGTGCTTATAAAAACTAGGAAAAAACTCTAATATGAAAATACATGTAACTGCAAACAACATTCCAATTAGCAACAAAAACACTCCGGCTATATTGCTATCGAGAAGTGACAACCTTCCTACGCCTACTACCTCTCGACTCGAAATCAATGTTTCGTTCCAAGTCTCAATCCTCCTCTTCCAGTTTTCCCATAGTTGAACTAACCCAGATTCTGACAAGGCGTGGACTCTTTGTGTTAGTTCTTTAACGGATAAGTGGATCATTTTAGTAAACATAAACTGTTTCTTTGATTCAAGTAAAGAGTCTTTGCTAATGGACACGAACTCAATTTTCCTATCGCAAATTTTTCCGTTTAAACACTTTTCTCTAAAAAAGTTCTTAAGCTTTGTGTACATTTTATAGACGTCTGAGAAATCCGCCATAAATGCATCTCTCTTACAATATGCTAATTTATCAATAAAAAACTGCCATTTTACCATTCTTAAAAATTCATCAAAGGATTTTGGACGTCGAATAAGAGATAGGGCTTTTTTCGCATTCTTAAACATAGATGATGCTGCAATACTAGCCTTCACATCGGCGTCTTCATCCATCAGAATTGATAGAGCAACATCTGATCTTTCAATTTTAGAAGGAAGAGTTCTAAAATATTTTGACGAACGATTATAGTAATAATTGTTTCTAAATTCACCAAATGCATAAGAATCATCTTCAGCTGCTGGCAAATTAGAATAAATCGTAAAATTTTTGCTCAAGATTTGGTTGAAATAATCATATTTGATGACATTCCTCCTTGCAATAATACTATTGATATTTTCTCCCCGGTAGCAATTGCTCAAGATTACTGCGGCCAATATCCAAGTTCCAAATATCCATCGAATACGTTTCCATTTTAAAGAAATGCCTTGCTCCACCAGAAGGGCTAAAGCAAATATTGTACAAGAACAGAGATGGATCCATGATTCTCTATCATGTCGTTTTGACAATCGACAAATTATCAACCCGGTAAGTACCATCGAGATCAATAAGATCCAATTTAATTGAGACCTTTAATTCCAAGATCAGAGGCACAAGTAATATATTTAATTCCATCAGAGTCAAATCCAAACTCAGAAATAAAGGCCGCTGTTGATGAAACAAATGCTTCAGGAGCAGCTTCCGTTCGATACTTTAAGTTTTTAGTTGAAGAATCGTCTATTGTCACGTTCACGTTGGCAAACACAAGTTGTAAAATGAGAACATTGATAGAGTAGGATGATTTCCATTCTGTTAAATAAATTTTCGATCCTCTGGGCTGAGAGTAGGCTGTAATTTGTAGGTTATGTTTGTTTTTGTGCTCATCATGAGTTATAAATAAACTTGTAGAACTGGTGTAACCACGCCATACGAAAAGGTTGTCAATTTGTTTGAGCATTTTTACCCACCTTATCTCCGTCAATTCGAGTTTCCAATTTTTAAAGCTATTCACCCAACATACTTTATTTAACACTTTGCACTGGTTTACCAGTTTTTCAAAACATGTGTGATGGTCTTTGACATAATAAATATGTTCAATATATGTCCCTTTTTCAGCAGAGGAAGTGAGATGAAACAAAAAATTCTTGGGTTTGTTCATCAGGGCGAAATCGCCATAGTTGGTCAAACTATTAAATATATTCGTTGGCCATGGAAATTGTGGCTTTATATCTAGCTTAGAAACAAAAATGAAGAATTGGGGGGAGTTTGCTTCTGGAAAAGGATAATAAGCGTTTGCCGTATGATATCCAAATATAAATCGATCTTTTTTCGGTAATACATTCATCCATCCAAACGTATTTGTGGGGTTTGAAGATTTTAAGGTATCCGTGCAGCTTGGTGGTGACACAAATACTTGCGCAGAACATGCTTGATTTTGTGGGCGGATTTCAGAGAGAAATGATGTTTCTAGAAGTGTTTCCAATCCCAGATTGTTGCAAAGCCTTAAATAAGTTTTGCTTCTTTTTGCTGCTTTCGATGTTTGCAGTGTATAAAAGGAGTAAATCACTGGAATCGATATAGGGGCCAACTTGTATGATTCTATTCCATTCTAAGATAAATGCAACAAGCCTCTTAATTCTTAGGTCACCTTGGCTAACTAATTTATTCAAATATATACTTTACCTTAGTAAGTGTGGCGGTTGTGATAACATGAACTGTACAATTTTCGAATACTTGAAGCTCCTTATTCAGTGAAACACTCAAATAATCCACTTTTAGACGAATAGTTTCGATATGTTTAAGAATCAATGTTAGCAACAAAATAATACATCTGCAAGATACTTGCATCATTTTTCCTGGGTTGCTTGAAATTTTACAGATACTCTAACGTGTTAATTTCAGACTTCGTACAAAACCTAAACGAGTTGTACTTGCAGAATATTTAACAGAATATTATGAAATGTGCACTGCTTAAAATTTACACTTTAAATACTCGACAGAAATTTAAGAGTCTGGTCCTCAGCAAACCTGTATATAATCACACTTTATTCAGTATGCTTTGACAAGAGCTACCAGAACAACTGTGTTTGGCATTTTGAGAAACGAAAGCTACAACATGACTAATATGCTTAGCTACCTATATATATAGAAGTTGTTGGAAAATTAATTTCAATGCGGAAATTAAGTCATTAATATTTTAGCATCATTGCCAAATCATTATTAACAAGTGAGCTTTTCAAAGACCTGATCTGAAATATATGTTAAAGTTATATTTGAATTCTTTTGCAATGTATATTAAGTTCTAGTAGGCATCAAATTCAAATGAAACGTCCAAATTGCGTTCATTCCTGCTTAGGCTTTATAATATTCTTGAGAAAGGTTTTTCAAAGACTTTGGAACCAGATCAGGAGCTCTTGTCCTCCAGATTGGTGACCTACTATTGCTGAGAATATGCAAATTATTGTCACGCTAAGCTTTTTGAGTTACAATAGGTGTGAGCCTTAATTTTTCTTTTTCTCATGCCAAGCTACTAAATTAGTTATAAATCTTGTCCCTTTGCATGAAATAGAGCCTTGCTGAGCTTGTTTTCCTTAAAGAATACCACTTTGTTTCAGATTTCAGAATAACTCATCACTACAAGCTATGTTCGTGTTCAACAGAAGATTAAATGAAGAAATTGAAAAAAAGAGATAATTACTTTTTTCAATTATCCCTGTATTATGTACAAAACCGTGTTCTGTCCTTCTGGAAAAAAACATTCTACAATCTGTAGTAATTATCTACAACTTCCATTAAACATGGGAATATTAATTCACGGTTTGAATAAATTAAACTTGGGATATGCTGAACAGAATTGATAAAAAAAAGTTATTAAAACTTCTTACACCACTTATCACTTCAATACAACTATCACTATATTGCCAATATATTAACTTGAGCTATGTTCTGGAATGTTTTTTTTTTCATCGTCAAAAATCCTTAAAATAAAAAACTCAATAATTTTTCAATGAAATTCAATCTCGCTTGGTCCAAGAAGTAGTCACTTTATCACATTTTATACTTACAATATATTTCTGTTTGAACAATTATCGTTTTTACTGATAAGCATGATTGTTTTGCGCGTTTTGATGCGATATAACGAATAACCCAAACTTTTTAAATATTTGGTAAACCTTTCTTAAAAACTGGAAGCTGTTCCTCATAGCAAATTTAAATACAAATTGAATATTTCCCTTTTACTTTTTCAGCCACCGTTGGATGCCAAAGTTGCCAACCAATATATGCCAATGTTGGATGGCTGGAAAAACCAGTAAAGCTTTTCTTAAGCAGAATACAAGTTAATTAGAGACGGATTTATTTTATTTGAATCTGATAAAATGCTCATTACCACAAAATGACCGATTCCAACTGATTGTGAGCCAATTATTTTTAACAAATTGCTTTGGATACGTCTACCATCCCGACATATGTTGGAAGTAGAAAAGAAAACATTTAAATTGTGGTATTTTACCAATATAATGGAAAGTATAGTCCCACAGTAAACCTTTGCTCATTACTAATATTTTAGTTTTTACTGCCTACAATATTAGAATACATTTTGTGTTTATTTTCAGAACAAAACAAAGGATTACTTAAATTGTTGAGATGTCTGCTTGGTGGAATCTGGCATTTAGAATTATATTTTGAAAGAATAACCTTAACTGGAGCGAATGAACAAGATAAAAAATTCTGGAACGATATGCCAAAAAAGATTTGCAACATTCATGCATTTTTATTCTTCAGCAAATCATTCTCAATCAAGAGAAGGGTTTTCCGCTGACAAAAGCTAGATTTGGTTGTCCTAGCCTTGGTTCTTTTTCTGCTAAGATTGTCAGTATTGTCACCTTATTACTTGTTTTCATTGTTGAATTTTAGAAGACCTCAGAATGATGATCACAAAGCGAGTTTTTAATTGGACTGGAGAAACAAATTCGGATAAATTTAATTGATTACGTTAGCGGTGAAAAGTTGGTAAATGGATCTGTAGCTCACACATCATTACGCAAGTATTAAAAGACGAGGAATATAATATAATTTCACATTCCAACATAAATGGTTCCATTCCATTCGGGTGTCATCAATTTACAGAGAGATATGTAATGACGTCAATTACATTTCCACGACGTTCCCCGCAAAACCGCACAAGGTAGACCTTTTAAAAGAAACAGAATGATCTTTATTGTTGTTTCCTCTCGTTTATAAGCTTGTTTGAGGAATTTAAATCTAAATAGCTTTACTCGAGTATTTATGCTGTTTTGTGTTTGCAAGCATGTTGCTCCGGCTACATCTACATCACGTGGTATCTATGCCCAGCCCATGCGTGACAAAAATTGATGGGGGATGAGCATTCATGTGTATGGGTTACTTTTTACACTGTTCACTGGAGTGGTGTGCATAGACATTGACTTTTGAAAAGTTTGCTGGTGCACTGGGGAAATGATTAGGCAGTCAATCTCATCAGACAGGCAGAAATTATAATTAGAAAAATATTCCTATTCGAATAGTACTTCGACGAGCTTATTTATTTCTCATTTGCCAAAATATTCAAATGCGGGAAGACATGATATTTGACAATGACTTAGAAATGTTTACCTCATTTAAGATCCAGATTGAGAAAATTCATCATATTTCAGCATATTGCGTATATTAGAAATTTTCATGAGAGTGAGCTTGTGGACTTGCTAACGCTTTGTGTTGTGAAATATGTCTACTGGAATTTTGAAAATGTCCGGTACTCAATGGACTACATTATTTTGGAAATTTTTTTAGGGCTTGATGAATGTAATTTTAAATTTACATATTTTGCCAGGAGGATGTTTAAAGATTGACTCCCAGCTGGTTTAAATTTCACTCTCAACTCTTGCATATCATCTGTCAGAAATTTTTAACTTGTTACTACACAGAATTTTTAATAAAAAACAATATTTTCTTGCTTAAGAGAAAATTTTACCACTAATTGCGTGCTGCTTAAACTTATGTCGCTTCTTCCCACTGTCAATGGTTTTGCATATTCACACTCTGACAAGAAGAAAAGAGAAATACTGTTGATAATAAATTTCTGTGTATTTCCCTGTGTATATCCTTTGAGATAATATAAGCAACTCTTTGTGGCAAATCCTTGAGGCCATCATCCTTAGGATGTTCTAAGTTTCTATTTGAAAAAACATCATTCAGATAGCTGAATAAAAAATCGAATACCTGACGTGTCATATTAGAGCTAGTCAGCTCCATAGATGGCCGGGCACCGGGCATCGACAAAATAGTGGAAACCAGGGCACCGGGCACCGACAAAATCTATGGGAACCGCGGCACTTGGGTACCGGGCACCGACAAAAATAAAGGGAACTGGGGCACCGGGCAGCGACAAAAATTAAGGGAACTGGGGCACCGTTTTCATAACCTAACCAATTTTTTTTAGAAAAAAACCCCCAACGTCAAATTTACGTCAATTTTTCAATGAATTAATTACTTGTAATAAAAAGGCCACTTAGCTATAAGTTTAAAAAGTTAAAGTAACTATGACTGAATGTTGTAATATGGTATGCAATTTCGTATTCTGTAGGGTCAAATAACTCCGTCAGTTCATGGGACCGCCGAAAACTATTTTAATTTTTTAAACCTACTCGACGATAACTTTCGAATGACCTATCGCACTTCCCAAAATTGTACCGGATTGAATTTTGCGTAAACAACCCACTGAACCCACCTGGCTTCCAAGCAAATTGGGTACCGGGCACCCGCAACCCAACGATTAGCTTTTAATTATTGTTAAATGACTATAAACGATAATTAAATGGCTGGTTCCTATTGTGAAATGGCCGTCAGCTATTGTCAATTGATTGAAGGGAAACGAGGCAGCGTTTGCCTGAATAGAAGTGAGGTACTTCGGCACCTCGTACGGATGACAATGGTGGAAACCGGGGAACCAGACACTGACAAAATCGTGGTAACCGGGGCACCAGGCGCCGACAAAATTGGTGGGAACCGGGGTACCGGGCACCGAAAAAATTGGTGGTAACCGGGGCTTCGGGTAACCGGGCACCGACAAAACTGGTGGTAACCGGGCACCGACAAAATTGGTGGTAACCGGGCACCGACAAAATTGGTGGCAACCGGGGTACCGCGCACCGACAAAATTGGGGGGAACCGGTTCACCGGGCGCAGACAAAATTGGTGAAAACCGGGACACCGCGGTACCGGGCATCGAAAAAATAGTGGAAACCGGGGCACCGACAAAATGAACCGGCACCAAAAAACTTTTAAAGAAGAATTTGAACGCGAAAATCCGCGGAAAACATGGAAATTCAGTTGCTTTCAATGTTTATCACCTGCAAGAACATAATCAAGA
>JAHZNA010001792.1:0-24216 GCA_027743935.1 Sinodicranocentrus sp. ZH6
AATCTCATTCTATCGAACCTCTTGTTATTTATCATACCTCCATGGATTCGATCCTTTCAAGTAAATGTGATCAATGAATGAAATTCTGTACTGGGAAACTACTCAAATAATTTCCCTTTGGCTTCCCGAAATATATCATGTAAATATCCTAATTAAATATAAACCATTCTTGCCAGTCTTTTTGTAAGTCATTTTCTGTGTAAGTAAAGATTGAAAGGTCCTTTCTTAACTAATGTATAAACATCGTATAAAATTCTTACCTGATTTTCCTACTTCGTGTTGTCCAAACACAGCAATTCTAATTCTGGGATTTCCATTTGAGTTATTAGTTTGATGACCTATACTGTTAGCCATCCCTCCACCAATAGTCTTTTCTTCCGAATTCTTCATACTGATTTTCATTCGATGACTTTATTTTTGATCAGAGAAAATCCAACAAAATTGTACTCTATATTATATTGTTGATTACAGTTAAAACACCGTACTTTATAAATCTGCGTGACGATTGTAGTCCGGAACACTACCACTTTGTAATTCTTTATGATGATGACGTAAACTTGTAGGTGTATTTTAAGAAGCTCAAGAGTAAACGTGTGCTCTGATGCTCGGCTTTCAGCAAACTGAACGAATTCCTGCAGGCAAGCGACATATAAGTACGGACGTGTTGTAAGGTTAATTCTCTGTCTCGTTCCGAAACACAAAAAAATTCCTAGCTCTTTGCTTGAGTCACTGAATGACAACCTAGAGCTGTGAAAGTGTAGGCAGGAGATGAGAAGTGGATGTGCCAAACGCTTACGAAGAACTGTTCAAGCTACGCCAGTGGGATTACTATTTTAGTAAACTGGCTCCACATACTTGAATGCTGACTGGCTTGCTGTGAAAACTCGATCCGAAGAATGAAAATACATGGGCGAGTTTTGTGTTCTCATGAAACACGTTTAAAGCGGAATTCGCAAGTGCAAGTGGAAGTAAAGCAGCTACTGGTTAAAGTGGTTTTCGTGATGTGGCAAAATATTCAATTGTTTTTTTGCCATCATGTTCTCAGCTGCTGCTCTCGAATAAATGCTTGATTCACATGTTTTAGCATTCTTTCCAATTTCCAAACCATATTTAAACCACATAATTCGAATATATATAGAGAGATTTGAACTGCACTGTAATTTGCGTTGCGATCATCGGATGCATAAAATAGCATAGACAACAACATATTTCAAATCATTGACGCTTCTGTAATTCTTTCAGCGAATTGTTGTTTGTCTGGGTCTTATTAAGATTGAAATGTATTAGTCAAAGATTTTGCATTTACAAACCCAAGATTCAAATACATGAAATGAAGAATACCAGGTAAAATGGAATGAAGGAATGAACCAAGGCTGCAATTGAAAAGAAGCAGAGACGATTTTTGTCAGTGCATCTTTTTTTAAAAAATATACACAAAACAAAAGGAAATTGGTTATGTATGGTATGAGCATTTCCATTGGTATTTTCATACTTGCTCTGTTTAAACTTTCAACAAGAAAATTAAACTGATACTAGATACAGACAGTCTATGTAAAGCAAGCCCCCAGTTTCCCATTGCTTTAGATTTCCAAATCAGAATTTTTCTAGATAAATATTATCGTGCAATCTGTGTTTTCTATTTTTTGTAGCGAGCTTCTGTTTGTGTGTACAATGAAGGAATTTTTTGTGTCTGACTCACCTTCGATATGCACTTCCTGCAATAATCTACCATTCACCATTTTTTACAGAAATGGTAGTAAGTCGTTTGCCAAGCTTCCGTGTTTTGCGCGCTTACTGATTTGCTTACTTAAACATAAGTCAAGGGAAAACTTTATTAAATCTTGTGATCCTTTTATGCAGAGTAAATTGGTGTTTATCATAACTTTTTAAACTGCCCCCAAACACTAAAATTCTGCACGTGCTGAAACTTTCCTTTTAAATATCTCTGATACAGAAATAATTTATATTGCTTGTTGTGGATGTAATTCATTGAATGCAACGCCTGAAGTTTTTCACGGAATTAAGCCATTTAAAAAAACTAGTAACCTTTTACGTTTCTGTTTTCCTATACCTGTTGTAGTTGCTAAATACAGCGCGCCACGGGGATGAACTTCGCCTTATATTGCCGTCTTAAATACGTGATACAACTTTCGTGAAGGCCGTAGACTTTTCGTAGTTCGGAAAATACATAAATAGAAAACAGTTTATACTTAACTCTTTTGACTTATGATCATATTTTGACTGCGTACCCAAATGCAGTCGCAGTTCTTCAAAACACCAACTTATTAAGCAGACAAGTTCACATTAGCAGTTCTTCTGTGCAAAAAAATTCATTAAAACCAGAAAGAAGCAGCATTTTATGCATATCTAAGTGAGTCTAAGCTTACGCCAAGGTTTGATTAATTCAGTTTATTTTTTTAAACATATTTTCCCCTGGAATAATCAGTGAAAACATAAACAATACTATTTTTAAATGTAGTATGTATACATACATGCTTACTTTTCTGTATAGGTATTATTACAATTATGTGATTGGGGTGGATGTAAAATTTTGCGGATGAAACGCGTCCGTATGTACATATTCCGGCATTAAACACAAAACATTAATGATCAATTCCACAAACTCGTTGCATGAGGAAGTAACGATATTTCCAATTCCAGTGAAATGTATCATTTGTTGAGTAGGTAAACTGCATAGTAGTAGAAAATATATATTTACATAAACTTGTCACGGTATACCCCGTTCCTCCGCTTCGGGAATGAATATACGGAAGTTGGAGTGAAAATAAAGGAGTTCATCCGAGGCCAACTGTTACGTTTATACTTATAATATACGTGATTATGTATACTTGAATTAATCTTTTACAGTAAACAACTCGATCTTACAGGCTTGTTAATATATGGTCAACAATGTTCACATGATAAAGTGGAATATTACAGACGAATGAGTTCCTCCTTTCCCTGTTGATGTGGAATTTCCCCAGTTCATTGACGAAATTGCTCTATATCCTGTATGATCGAATTTTGTTTGCTCGGCCTACATTGAGTCGCAATTTAAGCAAAGTGTTTCCCGATTATTCCAGAACTGCACTTCAAGGTAAATAATAACTGTTACTGAATAATTTTTTTTATGAATATATGAAATTGAGTAAGTACAAAAAAACGCACGACGTTCGGTTCGGCTGCACCTAGTACGTATATCTGAAATTAGTAGTCTTTCATCAATTAATTAACTTTGCTGTTTTTAATTATGTTGCAAAACCGAGAAAAGAAACTTTCCAATGACTGACATTTTTGTAACTTCAGAAAGTGTAATTATGTTACGACGTGAGTTATGACATCAATTAATGGCGGCAAAATGTTTGATTAATTGGCTGAGAAGATCTATTAACAGTTTCATAACTCTTCATTAGTTTTGTGTACATATGTAAAGATGTTTCATATGTGGGTCACGATAGGGGAAAGTGTGAAGTGGGTCGGATAATGCGTGAAAATTGTCTTTAGTTTTATTTCAAGTTAGTTTAACCAGTACTTGATGAGTAGAGATGCGATTGCGGTCTTGCAAATAATTTTCCCAATTTATGTAGGTCATGAGGCTGATGGAATTCTCTCGTCACTTTTTTTACTCGGTGACTGAAATTAATAGATATCTGTTTCGGTAAGAGATTTCATCCTTCCTAGCAAATCCATAATTTATCAAGATTTGGAATTTGGATGATATTTAATAAAATCTACAGTCACTCTACTGTATATTGGTTTGTTTGTTTTTTAAGGGCGAGTTTTTGTTGTTAAAGACTTGATATTTTTTACAGGTCTTTGCTGTAAAGTAGGAAAACATTCAATTACTTGCTTGCATAACTAGTGCACACACATATTATTCGTTTTAGGTGTACGTGTACAATTACTGCTTCGTATTGATTGATTCTCTCTTCACAGTGTAGTTCGAATATGTTATACGTTATATGTCAATTTAGCTATTGAGTTTCAGTCTTGATTTATTATCTGAAGAATTATTAAATTGTTGCAAATTATATAACGTATATCTCTTTCAGATACATGCACACTGATTCATAACGATCTGGGACACGGGGGTCATCGACATTAGAGTTGACTAAATCAAAAAGTTTATTGACAAACACAACTCTGCCAGAAAATGCCCAGTATTTGAATTCATCATTAATCTACGCTTGAAGTTCCAACCGCAACCAGCATGATCCCTTTGTACAGTATACCAAGGGAAGAAACTACGCAGTAATAATTATACATGCTGAAATCCCAGGTTTGATTTATTCGCGATAAAGCTAGAGTATATCTGATGAAAAGGAGATCTTGCAAAAAATGATTCTTTTGTTGCTATAAATTAACTTTCCATTTTCATAATGATGCGAAGATTTCGTCGCATCCGTGATATACTTCAGCATTGATTGATGTTCGTTCGTACAGTTTTCGTATTTTTCTATAGAAAAGAATGAGACATGACCAGGAGCGTACAGAAAGAATAATAGTATTCATGAACTAATGGTCTAGATAATCCTCGCTACAACGTGTTTCGATTCGAGACGTGATACTGCACTAGCAAACAGTATGTGTCACTTCACCCCGTACGATAAACCTCCGTGCCTGCTATAAGGTAAGTACATAATGTTTTATCATTTTGCAAAATCCCAAGCCTGCTGAATAGCTATTTCCTGATACACGAGCCACGAGCCTAAGTTGTGTGCAAACTGCAAACACGATGCATGCATACGGCATCTAATTTTTACATTATGTTCGGCTTGCAGGTTTATATGTGGGCTTGAGAACAAACGCTTCATTTGCATGCGTTTTAAAGCATGAATAACGACGATGTACTAATTGTAAATACATGGGATCAGTTGAAGTATTCCGAAGTCTCATTCCAAAGTTCATAAAACATAATAAGCGAATTGAACCAGTAGTATTCCTTTTCGTTAGCCGTTCTTTCAAATATTACAAAAGGTATATCTGATTTGGCTATTTAGTGAAAGAATAAAACACACTTTCTCCACAACGGCGTACATTTTGCTTATGCGAGCTATAACAAGAATATTTTGGCAATGTTAGCATTGTAACGATATTGTTACGATTACGACAAAATAATCGTATTTGCTTGTTTACCTGTGTTATTAGAATTTTTTGTACTGTTATTGCGGTATGACCCTGAGCGGATATTCACCTTTTCTACAGGTGTTCATAAGAGTGCATGAGCTATCTAGTTTCTAATACTTACCACCTTACCTCAACATTTGCAAAAATCTTGCATCCGCGACGAAGTATTGGTAAACGCAAACATAATTTATGTAACAGATTCCATACATCTTCACGTCAACCACTCCACTACTTTCCCTGTGAGTTGACTAGGGAGAAAAGTTGTTGTAATCTACTATTATAAAAGTGCTTTAAACAAACTACGTTTCTCAGTTGTGGCTTTTTTGATATCATAAAAGTTACACTTTTGCTACCGACTAGATAGCCATAATATACGATACGATATAATAATATTCTCATTGGGTTTTGCAATAATGCTTACATATGAAATTCTAAGCAAATGAAAAACTGTATTCGACCAAATAATCAAATATCGTTTAAATGGTAAATAGAAGTACTTTTGTTTCCCTATCGTACACTGCAGTTTTGCACATTTGCAATTCCTCAAATAACTACTTTCTAGCATGGTAGACATTTTCTTTGCAGATTTTTCTAGTAGTTTCTTTCGTGTCTTTCCCATTATATGGAAGCAACTTCGTTGAATAGAAAGTCTGGAAGTAAGTAGTTTACCCACAAATCCTATCGATAAAGGGTGGAACATACATCTAATTGCCTACCTAAGCCGAACAGAATCAGTAATTTGATGGGGAGTTTCACAAATTTGCACCCAATTCAATACGTCCATTAGCACTTCTCCAATGTTTGCACAAGCAAGCACTTCATGTTTAGAGATTCCAGATCCTAAGAAGATTCAGCTGGCTGTGACCGGCTGTGACTGGTGATAGTAGTTAGAAACAACAGCGAATGGTTTTGGCATGAGAGTTGGCTCATCTGGTCAATTCCTTTGGAGAAAGTTCGTTGAATTTCTATTGATAGGATGATTCTCGAAAGAATCGTGCTACATGTATCAATATTAATACTCTGCATGGATCATTTTCAGCCGTATACTTCACCTCTCAATGATAATTGCTAGACTGTTAAATGTCATAAACACTTATAGAAATCGCTCTGCTTTGGAAATTTTAATTACATTTTACCGAAAGTCACTTAACTCCAAAAATTGTATAAGAAAGGAAAATTTGAAATGTCTTGTCAAATTACAGGTCAAATATTATTCCTTGTCAATGTTCAACTAGTCAATTGCAGCGGAATTTAATTACTACGATGTCTCTGTAATGTAAACGCTGTTAAATGTTTCCTACAGTGTTTATGAAAATAATTCAGTCAATCATTTCAGCCACCCTCGTTACGTTCGTAAAGAAACTGTATAGCTGCAGAATTGACAAATATTTGCTCAACATATGTATAAGTTTTATAACCAAAACTTCTTAAAAGTTCAAAAAGTTTTAACCAACATGCGTGTATGGATTCATCTTTAATTGAATTAATATGCAAGTTATGCCAACTGCAAAAAATAACAATCTGATCATTATCTGGAAACGTCAACAAAACAAAAATAATACATTATTGTCCATTGATAGGTAAATTAATTAAGACTGGTGAGCGTGTGGCTGAACAAGCAGAATCGCAGTCGCGTGTCTTATATAACACAATTACAATTTCCCCCATGATTTGCACATTTAAAAGGATTCATAAACTTGGATGTACCAAGGTGTACGTAAACACATATTAATTAACCTGTAAGGTCAATCGGATGGGAAACAGTGATATGTCTTATAGTCTAATGAGCAATTTGGATCACTATAGCTGTGCCCTTCATGATCATTAACAATCCTGCTTTGGGTTTCTGACCCCAATTCAATTTAACAAAAATCTCCCTGTTGGCTTCAACAATTTTTTTACCTCTACCGGCTGGTCACATCTGAATCTTTTTAGCTTATGAATGAGTATTTAAAAGCACCTACAAAGAATGCGAACGATGTCAGTCTTCTATAATTAACGTAGGTATATAGATGACGGAGGTCGTGGCGTACTTTAATGCGTTTCATTTGATGAACGAATACAGCCACAGTATGTGCCCAAGAATTCTTAGAAGATCAATTAAACTGGTGGTACGACTGGTTACGTAGAATTTCATTCGAAAATTATGCTGTTCATACTTTTGCTCATTCAATCTTGCCAATGTTGCTCTTACATGAAAAATACATAATACATGTCTATATGAATCTATAACAATATTATTGCATGAGTCTGTGTGTGTGTGTGTGTGTGTGGTGGACCGACCGGACGGAATACCCAAAAGTGTTATGTGTGTAGGATAGCATAAATTCTTTTTCCATGCCTTGCAATACTTTGCTGTATAATAGCGCCCATTCATTTTTTTTAGTTTTGTGTGAGTGATGATTGGAACACAAACTAATTTTCATCCGGATATTTCTACGGGTGAGGGTAAAAACGAATATTCGTTCATTCGTTCGTTTTTTTGTCGTTTAGGAACTTTGACAGGTGCGGGTCGAAAAACAAATATTCGTTTATTCGTT
Source organism: Sinodicranocentrus sp. ZH6 (assembly GCA_027743935.1). NCBI lineage: Eukaryota > Metazoa > Arthropoda > Collembola > Entomobryomorpha > Entomobryidae > Sinodicranocentrus > Sinodicranocentrus sp. ZH6. Next base: position 7,668 of record JAHZNA010001792.1, read on the forward strand.
CAGTTTTTATTCGTTTTGATATTGCAACGGGTGTTTAACTAAACGAATTTTCGTTAATTCGTTCATTTTTTATTCGTTTCAGGATTTACACGGCAGAGGTAATATAATCTTAGGTGAGAGGGAAACTAAACGAATATTCGGGAATTCGTTCAGTTTTTATTCGTTTAATATCTCCACTGGAGAGGGTGACTTAACGAATGTTTGATTTTGCGTTCAGTTTTGGTTCGTTTGAATATTTTAACGTCGAGCGTAAAATCCGCCACGGTCAGTATTTACAATTGTAGTTACTACAAAATTAAATTACTCGACTCCTTTAAAATTCGCTGTGCGATTAGCGCACAACTGGCTTCCTAGTTGGTTTATAAGCAGCATCAGAACTTCACAAGCTCTATACATTTAAATGTGAATTTGTACGGCCTTCGTTTATAATGTGTACAGTACAGTGCAGTGTGCTGCTAGGATTTGTCTCACTTTACACCAAATATGAATACGACGTTTCTCCTGGTTGTTACGGATCAAGGCTTCCATGAGCTTTTTCTCTTTTCAGAAGCTCTGCTAATCTTGCGAAATGTAACTAGTTCTTTCGTATTTGTTTGTCTACAGAAACATACACTTGACCATTTTCTCTATAGACACGTGTAAAATGCTATGGTAAGTTACATTACAGAAGTCTTAATTGCTGGAACTCCAGCCATGATGATGATTCATTCGTTTTCATTTATTTTGGAGGCAATGTAGGAATCCAATTGCGCAGCCGGTTGAAACTGGTGCATCCAGGTGAAGGGACTGCAGGGTGATCTCAAGATTGCGGAAGTAATGGCTTTACACTACTTTATAGACTCGGAAACTGCTACTTTACACACATAACGCTGAAGACTCATGGGCAAATACGTTGATACGTTTAATCATCATCATGTACAATTTGTCCCCTAAAATTTATTTTATCCGTTCAAGTGTTGTCTCCTTACGACAGGCATAGTTTTCATGATTTCCCAATAATGGGCTCATGTCTTGCTTGAATCATAAATACTGAACCATATACACTATATAAATTGGGTGTTGGGTCTGGGTCATTGAGAATACCCACGATATATAGCATGACTAAGGTGCATACCATATTACCATACATATACATAACAGCATGCTTACAGATTGAACACATGCATGCATTATGCATTGTTATATTTTTCCATAATTACTCCTCAGGGTCCACCGTGAACATTTCCCCCATTAGTTTTAGCAACGTCATTTACCATTTTAAAATGTGCATACGTAACAATCCTGAATATGAACGGAAGCAAAAGCGCTATAAAGACGATTAACGCATCGTATGTTCAGAGAAATAGGATGGTATAACAAACAGATTTCCAGACACCGAGCATTTACAGTTCAAACAAAAACATGTTTTGCTTTGAATGAAGTTTGAGTTCATCAACTTATATACTTCACCAAGGACAAGCATATCTTATTCCTGAAACAAAATAATAATAATCCTTATATTCCAAAACAACAAAAACTATGAGATGTGCTTTCCCGTTGAATATTTTAATAGTCTCCACATAACGTACCAAATGGCACTAAACGCTACTGGCACTACTGGCACCACACAGTAGTAAAAGTTCAGTTCCTTTCCAAGGGTTAGTAGATATTTGCGGAATTGGACAATCGTTTTCGTAATAAGTGTTGTTGAGTCACCCCTATATTTGCATCTCATTTACATACGTAGTCCTATTCAGTAGAAGATTGTTTACAATCCATGTCATGACTATTAACGAGTGAAGTAAAGTAGCAGTTGTTGAATTCACATCTGTTGTGTAATTGCGTACGTACACCTTCCCACTCTTCAGTTCATTCGTGAGTATATAAAATATACTTTTACTAACCGTTTCGTTTATTTACCAAGGCCTGAAGTATTCATATACCTGACGCGCAAAAATATGATTATGAACTAAACACCACACATAATACGACGCATACGAACCGAACTGTTATCATTACATCGTTCCATACTAATATTCCATTTGGAGGAGTTGATAACGGAGAAAGCTTTCAGATTCATCTGAAATGATTTATTTGACACTTAATTAATCAAATGAATATTCAAACCGAGGAAAATAATACACATATGCCTACATTACATGGAAATAGCGTAATTGTGTTGACCGGTCTATCCGGCCTTGAACTAACCTGTTGTTTTAATTCAGTGATTTTCTTCAGCATATCCTCTTGCCAATATGTTCGGCTAAAGCGGAAAATAAACAAGTTCAAAACTTGTTTTTCACACTTGAGCCGTTGATGTAGTTGCTTAGGCTTGGCCATTGTTTGCGCAACATATGGACATATGATCTATTTTCACAATGACGCATGACGTAGGTTATCTGTGTGTTCTATTATATCATCATTGCAATATCATTAGTTGTGATAGCATAGATGATGTGAGTACTACTGCGACTAATAATGAAATAGGATGCTATGTGTTGTTACATTTTAATGAGTGAGGAAAGAACGAAGTTGTGTTAAAAAGTGGTACATCACGAGGATTCCTAGTTTCCCAGTTAAAAGGATGTTATTATTAAATTTCAAACTGCCAGGGGACTTCAATGCTACGTTTTGTATAAGTACCTATTTCGCTTACATGAGTATGACCTATAAACGAAAAATAGATTAGATCAGTGGTATTGGTATATTGCATCACTTTCAAGGGAATCATTTCGTTCTTCTCTGGGTGGCATACATTAACCCAGTTTCCATTATCACATTCAATCCTATCAGGTCCGACCGAATTCAGGTCATTGAAGTAGTCCTGAAATCAAACCACGTACAATCACTCAGACGGCATTATAACCTTAGTTTGTCTTCTTTTCTTGGAAACTTGCTCAGTAGAACGAGGTGTCGCGTAATCACAAGGCACGGCCCTTGAATGTAATTTAAAGCTTCGGGGAGCAAAGGGAACCAAAAGTCTACAAAAGCCAACACGATAAGAACAATGAAATGAGAAAGAAGAGAAAGACGCATCGCATAACGAAAAGAAAGTTGAACTTTCTCCAAACAAACCATATTTCACTATTGGAAGATATTCGATTCTTGTGTCAAAAGTTTAGCCAGGAATTAGCTAATACATATTGTGGTTATAGAACCTTAACGTGTAAAACATATACTTGTGTGTAATTTAAGTTACACCAAACAACAACGACTAGATAGGAATGTGAAAGTCTAAATTTATAGCATGCACAGTTTGCACCATCAAAAATACTAACCCGAAGGCGCTACCAAACTTTCTCTAAAGTTTCTCCAAGACAGACAGTGAAAGTGTTTTTCTTGGCAAACACCGCAAACCACTGACTGAGAAATAATATTGGCTGCCTTTGTTCAATCTGTCAAGCATGCAGGAAAATGATTTAAAGAAATTGGATCAAAAGACAAGCTTTCGGTGTGGTCATATATCAAAATGACCTATATTTCTAAAGTATAGAAGGTCGAAGTTACTGCAGGCACATTTAACAAGATCAACACGCCAAGAAATAAGAGTTTATCTGCTAAATAGTAGTGTCTAGCTGGCTTATGTATACAGCAACAATCGGAACCGCTTGTATAATCTTAGATTGATATATGTACGTAATGTACGTTCCTATACTTTCTATTGTAGATTACATTGTACGTACTTAAGAAGTTCTACGGATGCCAAGTTTGAGGATGGTAACTTTCATTCTTGACCTAGTTAAAATAGGCAGGGCGTCACATTGTTGACTTGAACTAATGTAGAAATACAATTCATCCATTTTTCTTGCCATACTGCTTGCGTTTCCAAGAATATCCAAGGTCCCACATTCCACTATAAAACAGCAGCTATATAAGGGGTTTTATAGCAAGCCTAGATAATGCAACAGTTTGACAAATTAGACAACTTTCAAAGACCTTTTAGCCTTTTACTTAAGTTTCTGTAGCTTCCAGCTCTTACAAGCTTCATTAGTTACAACAACGTTGAAGGAATAATAAAAACCCTGTAAATACATTTGACTAATCACGAAGAGTGCCTATTAATTAAATCTGAAAAGAACGCTATATTTATTGTATTTGAAGCAACTAAGGCTTTATCGCAACTTTTAAACACGGACTCCTATCATCCTATGCTGAAATGGTGATGGAAAAATGTTGTGAAGTGACGCTTCTTGATAGTTACTTTATATTCAACGTTGAGGAAGATTCTACAAAATATTTGCCGTATGCCTTCTGGATTGATTTTTTTCTCTCTCGATAATGGAAAAGTATGAAGTGTAATAAGTAATACCAGGATGTTGATAAATATGAAAAGGTTCACTGCAAAATAACTTACCCGGCTCTCTCAAAGTCAAAGCGTTTGTGGTAACGAAGTAACCTACGACAAAACCTATTTTTGAGGTCACGCCAAATTATGCTTTTAATAATCTTATTTGTTTGTATGTATCGTATCATTCGTATCTAACTTACGCATCTAAACGGCAGCTATATAGTAACTGAAATGAAATACATATGCCATAAGCAGATTACTTGACAAGAAAAATGAATTAAGAGAAGCCCCATCTGTCAGTCTTCAAGTAGTCTCGGATTTAAACAACCGGAAAATAGATTGATAGGATTAATGCGCCAGTGAGAGAAAAAATCTGAGAAGAGACCTTCCTTGCAAAGAACGTCTTGCAAGCAGTGCTTAATTCCTTCGAAAATATATACTTATAAAAAATTAAGCGTTCAGTTTCATTGGAATTTGGAACAAGGTTGCAAGTCACGAAGGTAAAAAATGCGTAACGAGCAAATCAAGGTAAACCTTTTGAACATGGAAAATCAAAAGCGAAAGAGGTAATATGATGCGTACGTAATATCAAGTATTAAGTAATGACATCATGCTTTGATGTGTAAATTCAGAATGTTTATTTATAAAACTATCAGATGTGTTTGTGGCTATTGGGTAACATTATTAATTGTTAAAACTCTTTTATCTGGTATTATGACATTATGTTATCTGGTATTATGTTATCACGTGAATTGCAATATAATCACATCTTACGTAACACGCGCACTTATGCTATGCATCCTTGGTTGGGAATTGGCGACAGGACTGAAACTGTGATGATCAATTGCTGTTTACTTTTACTTGCCGTAAGTGTAGTAAATAAGTTCCCAGTTGGGAACATAATCTCGTTCTTTTCTTTCACGGGCTCTTGTATTTGCGATTTTTCCTTTATTTGAAGCAAGCCAATTGCTCAAACTCTGGCTAAGCGGTGGTTTGAAATGGAAATTAAGCAAACACACATATCATCTGTCACTCGGTAAAATAATTACCTAGCTGAGCATATTGAGATATGAAGTGACAAATTTAATGCTAGTAAAATCACAATTAGAGATTTTGTGCATGGGGAGTTCGAAAGTAATTTGATAAAAAGTAATGTCTTGAATTACTTCTATACTGGAGAAAGTTTCGTCTTACGAATTACGAAACGGATTCTACTTGTAGGTGTAGGAGTACTCGTCGTGTGATGATGAATGATAAAGACGAAGACACATGCAAAGCAAATGCTCACATAATTCCTTTACATGATTCTTTTCAGTGTTCCAGGACGCATCATTCCCTGAAAACCTGATATCTGTTAGCGTAAAGAGTTTTCTCATTACAACCGAAGGTTAGTAAGGTTATTATATCTGCAGAACGCAGAAACGTCTTGCTTCAAGTTAATACTGCTTGTTTTTATCTTTTAAATGTGATGACATATTATCCTTTTCTCCTTGTACATGTGTTTGTCGTGTGCTTCGTATGTAAATACTCTGTATTTCACGCTGTCTTGAGTGTGTACACTGCCTGTCTTGTGAATAGTGTCAGTTTACGTTTGCCTGTGCGTGGTGCATGGTCCCGGGAATTGCTTTTCCGATTTTCCTTTCCTTATTTGCCGAATTGTGAATAATGCATGTTTTCTGGCTAACGAAATTTGTGGGTTTTCAGTCGGAATATGAAGTAATCTGCTGCTTTCAACAATGTTAGGGGACATAATAAATGCATTGGCTCAAGAGCAAACTAGCATATAATTTAGAAGGAAATGTCCTCTAGTCTTCAAAGACAATAGTCTACATTTCGCAAAATTTTTGATTTGCTAAAATCTCCTATCCTAACATGACCTCATGTATGCATAATGATAGTTTGAATCGTTTTGCTTTGGTGATTTTGGCACAAAATGAAGGTAAAATAATCATACACAATAGTCTGTACCTAACCGCTAATTGTAAGCAAGCAACAATACAATGTATATAAGCAGAAATGTCCCATTAAATCGCCCATTTCACCTATGTATGTAGTATGTATCTCTAATTTAAAGTCTTTAGGGGAAAACACGATTACAAGCCTACAAAAATAATGACACCTACATGATGAAATTTAACCTCGCAGCCAGAGCAAATGGGCTTCCTCTTCTATCTATCAATCAAATACATATATGCCATGTGATATGTGACACTTGTGTGTGATGTACCGTGGAGTTATTGTAAGTCTATATTGTTTCAGAGTAGAATTAAGGTATTAAGTTAGGCATGGCATTCATGGCAATGACTGCTACAGTGTCAACGTGCCAGAAATTGAGCATTCCAAATGATTTTCACTTGTGGTTAAACCCTGTCTCTGGCGACTGATGAGGATCCCCCGAATGCTGTCGACGTAGACAAAATATTCTCATATCTTTAAGCAGCGGCTGGGACGTAACATTACGTCTGCTTCATGACAGAGCGCATTTAAGCATGGAATCCGAGGAACGGTTATAAAAAGCGAATCTGTAACTAGGCCATAGGTTATCTTGCGGTGGGTCGAGGCTTCCACGGATTAAGAAGGTGATGAATTTAATTTCCATGAAGTAGAATATCAACAAGAATTGCATTGTTCTACAATAGTCAACAGCTGCATACATGTTCAGTATTGTGACAGGTTCCGGTAACGCAAGAAAAATTAAGCTTTCCCTGATAAGATGGCAAAACTTAAATTAACAACAGTAGCGAATTTGTCACTCACGAAGGAAACGAAAGACAAGAAACTTGTAGATACAAATTGGCTGTGTATTTTGTTCTGCTCTTTGATATCCTCCCTGACATGATTTTACGAAGGATATTACTCTAACTCTTAGACCGCAGATGCGGTATACTGGTATACATTAACAAGGCAATAAAATTTGTAATGTGCATATATGCATTAGTCTCTCACTGTCTCTAAAAAATGAAAGAATCCCTATGACTGATGCCAAATTCATCCTTTTTCATAAAGAGAAACCCCTGCACTGGTATTTTTCTTGCTTCACTCTTTGCAAAAGCCTTGCAATGTACTACCACAATCCAGTGCATGGAATTTCCTTTTCATCACTTGTCAGACAAAGGCCAACTTCAAATTGGTCGTGTTTATGACCTTTTCATTATTGTAATTTTTGCTCAGATGCAACTTTAAGCTAATTCTCTAACTTTTATAAAGATGTTGAAGCTGTTTACACAATTACACAAGATGAACACATCCTTCAAAGTAATTTACCTTAAATTCTAATTTGTTGGTATGTGTTTTTCGTAGTTAAGATACTTTGCACATCCTTATAGTAATTTCCATTGCACATATATGTGTATCTTGCAATGCAATGATGGTCTAGCATCCAGCATATATGAAATGAATGCTTTTACAGGATCCGTGTATATTAGTGCTATGTTGTGTTTACGATGATGGAATTTGCAGTCATCATCAGACGAACCGCAGACAACTTATTGGTTTAACTTTGATTTGTAGTTGGGGGTGGAATTGAGGTCAATCATTCGGAGCCTTTTGAAGGCGAAATAACGCTTTTAGGTTAGTAGGCCACTACATAAACATTACTTTTTACTCTTAGACAAATATGGAAAGGTTAGTCGTGACTTATGATAATCGAAAGGGCTTTGATATTTAAAAAGTCGTAATTTGGCTTTGACTTTCACCATCTTTCACAATCCGTAAAAGTGAAAGTTTTCCTGCTGCTGTGTTTCCATTCAACTTATTTACTTATCATAAACAACAAACTACATCATCATAACATAAAGATTTTAAATTACCTGATTTTGAAATTGAAACCGGCACTTTGATGAAATACAATTCCTAAATGTACCAGCTATACCTAAATGAGTTATACTCTTTTTATGCGACAAATAAGTAGTCTATACATTAAAACTTTTAAAACTAAAATTTTAACAACTAATGGCCACAGAATAGCATTTGTGGCAACCTATATATCGGATTCATGCAAAGACATTTAAGCTGCCACGAGCAACTTCCGGACAAATCAAAATACATGGTATACCAAGTGAGACTCAGTCATGAAACAGCATGCAGATCGTTCTAATTTGAAATTACGGTCTTGGCCCCATGTGAGTTGAACGACGACAAGCTACTAAGTAAACGTTAATCGTATATTTACAGCCATGACGAACACCACCTTGACTTTTTCAGACATTTATGACACTCATCCTTCAGTAGAGATGTGGCGTATTCGTTGTCATTCTCTGCTGCACTATCCAAAGAAAATCTCATTTGTTATTTACGAAACGGTTAGATATTTTTTGTTGAAGAATTGCGATTACACTGTATACTGTACATGTTTCCCATGTAAAATACAAATATTTAAATGTGTTATGCAGAAAGACGAGAACGAGGAAGTTTATTTTGCAGATAGTAAGTCAACATTATTGGAAGTATATTATGTTAGTAAATTCCTAAACTTTCTAGTGGTGATGACAGTGCCTTCATTTCGTCCAATAACTTCAGAGCCGGAGGTAGAGGAGGGGATTTTATGCGATAAAATTCCATTGGGATTATAATGAGGTGATAAACTGCCAAATATCAACACGGAAGCAATTAGACCTCTGCTAACTTTCATATTTCCAGTTACACTCATAACTTTTTTGTATGTGAAAGATTCGATAGCTGGGGATAACAAGAAGGAAAAGAAGAAGACAAGGTGTGCAAAAAATGTGGTTTATTCCCATAAAGTTATGAGTTTCACGCATACAATTCACATGCCGTTCCATATTACATATGACAAGGGAAAACTCTTAGGTCACGCACGTGCCATCGTTAGTTTAGTATGCAATGAAAATGAAAACAATTTTTGGATAATTATCCCACCATGTAGAGAAATTTTTGTTCCACTCATTCATATCCATGTTGATATGGCTCACTTACAATACCGAGGAAAGAACCCTGATTATGGAGAAAACTACATATAATGGTCAAATGTACTCAACCTTTCTTCGCCTATCCTTCACTCTTTAAATGGCACAATATATAAGATGTTCCGACTAACTAACCTTTGATTATCCGCATGCCACCCGTCATTCGCATCCGTACCACATCAAAATACCACTTAAATGAAACGAGAATTTTGTTACGCCTTAAATCCTACATGCGTGGCCTAATTGAAGAGAGAACTCGTGGAAGAAAGTTATGCAAATTGTTTATGGGTGCTTTAAAACAGGGAGGCTGACCCAACCTCCACGTGCTACTGCTTACCTTGATATCGACATTTGTATACACAAATAAGGTAATTGGATGGGTTGAGCAAACTTGCAGTCACTCCCACAGCACATGCAAAATTGATTACTATCATAATATTTTCCAGATGTCTTCCCTGGGAAGGCTTACCAAAAACTTAAAACTAGATTACTTTCACTTACAGGAATTCGTTAGCTATTAGCTACGCCCATAAAATAAGGAAGAAGGATAGAAGGAGCGAGCTCCGTCCAAGCACAAAAATTCAGTCATTTAAAATGCAAAATTACTGAGGGAAACCCATGTTTCTACAAACAGCTTCCCCATGCATTCTGATTCTTTTATGGGACCAAAAAATGACCATGGCTTGGCTATCCTTTAGCATTAGCGTACTCCTCCTTCTTCTTTCTTATTCTATGGCTACGCCGTAAATATTTCGTTTTAAAAGCACATCATAATCAATTTTTATTCATTTAATTATTTATAAAATAGTGTACCATTATGTATTATAATATGGCAAATCTATCACACTTAACCTTCTATAACCTTCATTAGGTTCAAAATCGCTGACCTTGGCGGAACATGTCCATCTGGCGTTGAATCTCCAGGCGTATGTTTCGAATTTTACGCCAACGGCAGACAGTCCCTGGGGAACAGTGAGGAGAAACAAGTCTAGCTGTTCGTCGGCAACTTAATCCCTGCAAATTAACGATAAATGTTTTTTTAGTCGTCATGAATGAATCGGAATTGGTTAGAGCTAGATTAAAATTTCAAATCAGAATTTTGTTTACTTGGTCCAGTAGGTGAATTGCGCGTTGCTTCTGTGCCTCCGTGTACCGGTAGCGGCGAAGAATGTTCCTCGGATTTCTGTTCCTCAAGCGTGGTGGTGGGGCAGCGGCGACTCCAAACTGCGGGACAACTTCTGGAGCTGCTTGCGCCTGTGGTGCAGCTGGACGTTGGTCTTGAACCTGACCTCCTTGGGGTTGAGCCATTGTTTCACTTTGGTAGGTAGGGTTAGGGTTGACGTCGAAATGGCAAAGTTCGATTACGGCACTGTTACTGTGGTATATATTTAGTTTAGGGCGAATGCGTAATGGTAAAGAAGTCAAGAATTATGTAGCAACACAAAATGAGGAATGATGACAAGGAGGTGAAAATGAGAGTAAAACGGGAATGACAATCGTTTTACGAATTTCGACACGCACAACTGCAAACAAACTTTGCGTTTATAATATCCATGACGACACTAGATTTCACATGCAAAATAAATGCATGCACCGTAGAAACCAGAGGGTAGGTACGAATTACGACACGGGATTATCATAGGTACTATCATGAGCTTAAAAACCTGGATAAGCTCCTGGCCCCCCGTCGGACCTAAGATGACTAATTTGTAAGAAAACCCTGAATGCATGCGTAGGACATTTATGTAGCTTTTTTTAATTAAAAATTTATTCAACCTTATTTGCGTTTCAACTTCTGAAAAGATTCTGCAATAGATAGTTGTTGTCTACTATTTTTACTTTTTTGTGCAGGTGCCTTTTCAATTTCGGATTTATCTATTTTGGGTATTTTGAAATCGTTAGGCACATGAAGTTCATCTGCGTAATCGTCGTCGCTATCCATAGAATTCGCCCCTCTTTTTGAAGTTCCACTTGTCCTGTCTGTTTCACTTTTATGTGAGTGTGACTGCCCAGACTTACTTTTGGAGTAAGCTTCATTCATTTTCTTGAGATTGATTTTGACCACATTTTCATGAATTACAATGGGGCGAGGATAATCCTTTCCAATAATACATCCAGTCGCTTTCTGAACCGACATTGGAGCTGTCCAAGGTTCATAAATATAGTTAGATGGATACTTGGACAATCTGGGGATGTATTTTCTATGGGATTGGAAATAAAAAATATGTACTTTTGTTTTAACATTAACAAGAGATCGACTCTACAGTAAAGTTAATCAACATTTGTCAGTATGTCAATTAGATTAGAATTCACATAACTTTGTAGTCGCTTATTCAGGAAAGGCTTGCATTATAGGTTATAACGTATGTTAGAAATGTATGTTAACCTCTCTCCAGGCTGCTAAATATTCAGAGTTTTCATCCCAGTTGATTTGTTTACAAATAGAATTACCACTCATTTTTGTAAAATTGGGAGTATCTGTACCAACAAGGTAATAAAATTCACGCCAATACAGTTGCCCCAAAAGCGACACTGGAGGTTTGGTTTTTTGTCCTTTGAACTGCTGTAATTTCTCATAAAAAAGGCGACAAGACAGGCAACCAAATTTCAAGTAGGGACTGAGAACCGTAGTGGAGGGTGCAATGCTGTTAGGTGCTGTATTTGGCTTAGCAAAATTTTCAACATATGCTTTATTAGACAGCGACGCTTCCATTCGCTTCAAAGCAACAGTTTCTCCTCCAGGATAAAGATGAGGTCCAAGTCCAACTTCGGATGGTATAAGCTCTGATAAAGTCGGGATGTTATATTCCGGGGAAGTTTTCAACGGATCTTTGATGCTGGTGTAAATTGATGATACTGCAGGAATCGATTTAGGGGGAGGTCCAACGTCGTGCATTACCTGCAAGAACTTTTGATATGTTTTTGGCGCGTGACCTTTGTTTTTCTTTATCAATCTGTATAACAAAAGAAAATATATTGAGCTACACTACTGAACTGGCAACCCTTAGAAATTAACATAACTTCGTACTTACATACTAGGCTCGTACAAAGTATGAGACCAAAATCCTTCAAATTGTACATCATACTTCGCTGCCAACTTGTAAAATTTCGAATCTCTCGCTTTAGAATACGGTTCAGTGTCATTTTCAAACGTAATTAGCTTGATATTCCAGTTCTTCATACAATTTTCCATAACATCGTCCACTTTCCCACGAATAATGAAAAGCCTTCCTCCTAGCGTTCTCAAACTTTTGTCCAAGTCTTCCAAAGTGTCGACAAGAAACCGGTAACGATTTATCCCAATTCTATAACTTTGAGGAAGCTCCTTATCCAGTATAAATATGGGTCGAAGAACGGCTTTATGTTCCCCTGCGTATGTAACTGCCTTCTGCAAAGCTGGATTATCATGAAGGCGCAACCCCTTTCTAAACCAATGGATAACCACTGGTACAGTTGATGTCACACAATCAGTCGGGCCCATAATTGACAATTGTAATTTAGCACTTCTCAGCTTAGAATTTTCTCGCTAAAGTGCCATAACAGGCATACAGCATATACGTAAAAACTAAACGATTAATATACTGCTCAATCAAACATCTTTGTTCTTATTTCATGTAGCCTTGATTTTTGTAGTTTTTTGCGACACCAAGTTGCATGCAATACAGAGTCAGGAATAAAATTACCTAAAGGGGGTCGTCGAGTAACTAGGATTGTGTACTTTTTGATCTGCGTTGTCTGCTTTATTTGGATAATGCACATGCAAACCATGACTAAGAAGACATATGTGAGAAGTTAAAATACGTATGCATTTGGTTTTTACGACTGAAACTAACCATTTGTAAGTAATAACTGAAAGCAAAGTGACGACGAGTATTGCAATTTGCAATATTATTGCGTCTCTCCCCGTATACACACTGTGAGATCGCTATATAGACAGTACTCGTTTAGTAAACTAACCAAACATTCCAAGAAGCTTGTGTTATAGGATACCTACGGCATTTAGATTTTTAGATACATTAGTGTTCATAGTCCATGTCCATCCATATGTGCAATGTGCATACACTACAACACAAGTGCATGTACATAAAATACATAGCCCCTTCTCTTTCCCCACAAAATAAAAGATGTGCAGGCTACAGCACCAGGCGACAAGGCCACAGCACCATCCTAAAATGGAAAGTCTACAACACTAACATCGTAAGTTTTTATAGCTCTAGTGGATTCAGGTCATTCGATTTGTTAGGTTAGGTTAAGACGGCCTAACGTTCCTATTACGAAACATTAAGTGTTGGGTCACTAAAGGTCACATTGTCGTGTCCAATTTTGACAATTAGTTTCCGGTTCTCTCCTGAAGAAGGCAAACGTGTTTGTCGAAAGCTCAAGTAGATTATAAATAAATTTTAAAAACTACATTCATCAAGCCCTAAAGAATTACTAAATAACTAATGGTTAGGTTGGTGGGTAACTGTCAATGCCTGATCTTGAACTCGACTTCTGGTGCTTGAGGCGGTGCGGTTACCTGGTGCGGTGTACATCGCGCTTCTATATTATAATTGAATTTTTTATGGTGCTGGGGCTGTGGACACACTGTGTAGTGAGATCAGGTGGGCAGGTGCTAGTACAATAATAGTATCAAGTATCATAATACATAAACAAAAAATTCAAGGTACTGGTGCTGTAGCCTTGTTACCTGGTGCTGTGGGCTAGGCACTATAAATTTGTAAGCAGAGCTATGCTATGATACATGCATATGCATACTATTGCATACACGTATAAAATAATATGAACATTACTACGAACATATAAAAGTACATTATAGTGTATTTGTGCTGATACTGATAAAATGGGACGACCACCAACAACAGTGTGTAGGTGAGCACAACACAGCTGCTTTCAGCTGGCGTGGTGATCTTGATTCTGTAGACGGATCAGATCGTATGCATATGTATTTTCTGTTTTGCTTTGTGTTCATCTAGCAAATCTCTAAACCTACATCTATCAGCGCAACAACTCTTTACATATTATTCTTCTACTCCACGATTTAAAAGAACTTGTTCTTCACAATTCACGATTTTGGACTGCGGACTCACTTAACAAGACTCACTCTCAATTCACATGAACGATATTATAAATATACCTTGTATAAATAAATCTTGTCCAATATCTATTTTGTATTTTATTTATAAGGACTGGCAACCTACCATATAGCGTCGTTAGCTGATAGTACTAGCCACGAACTTCACAGTACGAAATCAATGTGCAAGTTTAGTTTAACCTTGAAATTAGGATTCAGTCTTAGTCTTGCAAAAACATTGATACCTACAGTAAGTTATTAATTAATTATAATTTGGCAATAGGTAAATATTATAGTGAGCGAAACAAAAGCAGTTATATTATACACGTATCACTCGATTTTTACAGTTTGATTTGAGCTGAGACAATTCTTATTATCCTGCCAACTTTCAATATTTGACGAAAATTGACGAAGAAAGTAAGAAAAATAAAAAAGCTATTAATGAAAGCACCTAATTTTCTACAGCTTTTACACTTCATGACTTATTCCATTCACATCATCTTTTCGAAATGTGGAAATATCATTGATTGCATATTATTGTAGCTGCTAAGTTGTATAAAACACTAATTCAAGTGTGTGGTGTCGATTGCTTGTATTACAGTTGAAGAAATGGACCGAGGGCGTCAAAAGGACGACGTTAACCTCTCTAGGATCCCTGTATTTGTCTTCCCCTCCTCAGTGTATTTTAATGCTCATGACCGTGATCATTTGAAGCAGATTCTCACCATATATAACCCCTACGAGTTTTCAATTCGTTTTAGAGGTACATAGTGAAGTAAATTGACAAGAAATAAAAGTATAATATAGTACTGATATTAGTATTTGATGTTAATATGTTTATTTATTTTCAGTTTTGTCCAATGCCTCGACTTTCTATAATGTAAGAATGGATGAAGGAATAATCAGTTCCAAGAATTCGTTGGATCTCATCATCAGAGTTTCTACGGATGTTAGGTTAGACAGCACTACACCACTTAGGCACAGGTTTCGAATACAAATATTTCATCAGCAGACAAAGCAGCAAGTCGGACAACGGGATGTTGAATCTATCATACATTTCGGAAACTTACCATCACATCTTGCGCCTTCACGAGAAACTGATTCATCATCAACCCACGGAGCTTCAATGGAGCCGTTTCAGCAGTTTGTTCCGGGGAATACGGGAACTTCCAAAGAATCAACATCCACACCCACCGGATCCAGTTCGACCATGTCTCTTTTTCCTCAGGCACAATCGCAGCCAAATTATGTTGTGCTAATTATTGCAGTTATTTGTATCTTAGGACTTTTATTACCGTATAGTGACGAAAATTGCAAACCCAATGACCCAAGCAATAAGTCACATCTGGAATCAATATTGCCAAAGTATCTACATTTGTCTGTAAATCAAAAATTATTGTTTGCTTATGCGCTTGGGCTTGTGACAATGGTTATTTTACGACCTTGATCCGAAATTGTATTTTATGTTAATAAATGGGACTTTAAAACCCCTTTGCCCGCTCTTCAGTGAAGTGTGTTCATGTCTATTTTTATGATGTCCTGAATGTATGATTCTCTCAAACGTTAGCTTCTAATGAAAGTTGAAAATGTTTCCCATAATATGTATATGGTTTAATGTAAATCAGTACTTCTCTCTGATTAGTTGTTAGTCATAACTTACGTGAGAGTTTGTGAAAAAATACACAAACGAGGCGTATGAAAGGAAAAATTTAGCTCAGTAAGTTGTTCGTGTTTATGAAAAATGTGACCCTGTGATATTAGGTGACAGTTGTTAAGCTAATACGTAGTACTCAACTCAAAATGAAAGTTTTAGCTGCTTGATTATGTTTATCCAACCAATTGGTTATCGCTTGCGTCGCGTCATTTATTTCGAATTTAAGGAGGGCATCTCTACTGTCATAGATGATGATGTATTGTCTGCTGCTTAATCGTTCTTGAGGTGGAAATAGAATATGAGTATCATAAAAATTATGTTCCAAGCAGTTTATTTGCGCTACATGTGGCGTTCCTGTCGTTGTTTTACAATTTTTATACTTGTTTTATAACGTGAAGATTGGTGATTCTAAACTTAATTACTTATTATATACGTTATTTGAAGAATTAAGCACGGTTACAGCGGATGATAACATTTTGAATATAAATGTCAAGCTTTTGAAGGTTTAATCTTCCTTCATCATCAGGACAAGAAAATAGTTATGATCATTGAGATTAATTACAACTAGAGCCGCAGAAAATCGGTTTTCAATGCAAATCGCTTTTTAAAAAACGGACACAATTAAAATG
>JAHZNA010001793.1:0-53184 GCA_027743935.1 Sinodicranocentrus sp. ZH6
GACCTGTATCGCGCAGAATGTCTTATACTCTCTCTATATATATACATTGGCCTTCTGTGTGTATCGTAAACGTAAGAATGGTTAAGATGAAAAGTTGGAGAGATAATCCGCAACTTCAAATCACGAGTTAGTAGATTATAGCTCATGCTTTTATGATAGAAAGTAAAACAACACATTGAAATAAGATGTGTACGCATATCAATCAAGTAAACCATGTAAACCATGTCCGCCAAGCGTAGGGACAAGCGTCTTCAAATGAGAATGAAAAATATTATTATCGCAGTTTTAACACCTAACTTGGAGGTTGTTGTTAAAATCCCATTTCCACATTTCCTACAGTTTTCAAAAACTTGTCAAACTTTGGTAACATGTAATCATATTTCAATTGGAATTCTCCGGTAAGGAATACTTTTTCAACTTAATCTATGTCGACTTATGTCGTAGATTAATGTCTCATCGCCACCGTTCCGTTTCAAAATATGTATGACGTGTAAAAAACAAGCTTTGTATTAGTCGTAGTAAAGCTTTTAAGGACAACCTTTAAACATAAAACACTTCTGCAAGCAAATATTTACTTGTGTCTAAGCTATATGTATATACTACATACAGCAAGATGATGCTTCTCTACATGATACGAATATACACGTTGCGATTGCGATTCATTCATGAATGAATCATGTAAGTAAAGATGTGTTTTATTCAACACCTTAAGACGGTTATTGGCGACTCGTGCCATGATATATGTATTACATTTGCACGTATATTATGCTGAGGCTACTTTTGCACAATTTATCATTATTCACCCATCCATACTTTGTTAGTGCCAGAAGCTACACCAACAGCGAGATATATTAAATGTAGATTCCAGCGCATTCACACTCTATTGGATATATAACAAACCAATGTGTAGAATGAGCTATTGTGGACATTACAATGCAGTAGTGCCAGGCGAAGTTAAGTAAGTCCGATTAGGTAATTATGGAGTATATGCTGGAAAACAATAAAAATCTGGATGATGACCATTATATGGACAAAGCAGATATTCATTTGGTAGCTTTCCGCATAGAGCTGGGAGTCATACTGAAGTTGAAGCATTTCGTTTATGACAAACACTAGTTTACTCACACGTCTTACGATTTTATATACGAAGAGTGTAGAACACACATACATGCACATATCATATCCGTTTTTATAGCTCTAGTTGTCTTCATAAATTCTTTTCTATAATCTATCGTCCTTAGCACTGCACTGTTGTAGCCTAATATTTTCTCGCGTGTTGCATGTAATGAAATATTTTGTATCGCAGCAAATATATTAAGCTACAAAAGGTATGTAATAGTAATGGAGAATAAACTGCAAGATTCTGTAATGTTAGATGAATTATTACAACTATAATGCCTGACATCGAGGACGTCCCGAGTGTTTGTAATTTTTTCAAAGTCGGAGTGGAATTATTTTGCCATGCGTAATTAACTGAAGCTCATCATCATATTAAAAAGAATTGTCATATTCCTACCGAATTATGCGAAGGTAAAAACTCAAGAATCAATATGTATTACGCCAGAGGGTATAGTACAGTAGTAGTGTGTAAAGAAGTCCTTGAAGCTGTGCTACATGGAAGTCGCTGGAATATGCTATGCATGTGCTGAACAGTTCTTATAACAGTAAATTGACAATCCCCACTGTCTATTTATGTACAGCTAATCTACTTTGAAGGTAACCTTTAAATGAGCAAAAATTATTGCATTCAAGTTAATCCCGTTTATTTCATTTCACAAAACAATTTAATCATATAATGTATCATTCCAATATTTTCACCGTAAAGCCAATCAATGAATGTCCTCCGATTTCGCACTGATTGAACTTACTTCGCAAGTAAAAAATTAGCTAGGTGTATAAATACTATAAGTACCTAAAATGGACGACATACGTGCGCTCAACCAAATTATCCATTTCTTCTGTATACTAAGCACTTTTTCCGAAACTGTATGTCTCTTGACAATCAACAGATCCAGCTTCATAAATCCTTCAACCATTTTAATTAATCATAAACCAACACAACCAAACAGGTACAAAATAACTTTTGAATCCTTCGTGCATTTTTGGAAATTCACTGGATTGATCATGTACATTAACTCATTCAATATTTATGTTTCAAACTTGAGCATCTAACAAACAAAGTAAATTTAGCGAAGGACATACAATTAACAAAAAATAAACTAAATGGTAAAACGTTTTTACAAAAGTCCAATGACACCAACTGACTTATTTTCCGCTGTGGGTCAATGGCACAAAAAGTCTTATGAAAAAATATTACAATTGGTCAAAACAACATTTCTGTGGACCGATAAAATTACTTAATTATTTTACTCTGACAATGACGATCTGAATATCTCAATATCTGACTATTTTCTATTACATGTAAGCGATTATTTTTGTAGTGCAGTTACAACTCTCCACTCATCATAGGTTGAACAACACTCATAGGTATATTTTATTGTCCTACGGTATAAATAGCTCTCTCTAACGAACAATGTGTAAGCATTTTGAATGTAATAAAATACAACTACTGTGTAACTCATTTAAATAGTAATGTAATGGAAGACTTGCTTGCGTCATATATATGTACGTTTTTCCAGTATTCAATTGGCAAGAACTGGAATGATAGTGTAGAATAGTTACACAAAAGGGTTTTAGAGACCTACTCTGATGAGCCCTTGCTGCGGAATGAAGGGACTTTATTCTTCAATTTCAATGTAATCTGCTACACTGTGAGTGAAAATTCTAGGAGCAATGAAACCTCCATATCCTTTTTGACCTTTGTGGTAAATTCCAACTCCTTTGAGCCACATGGGTGGACGGGGTCGGACCTCTTGGATGTCAATAAAGGGAACGGTTGTTTGCGATACGTCTTTCGTTTGGGAACTAGCTCCAAAGCTGATGAATTGGTCGTGAACAGAGTCTGGAGAACTTGGAAGACGAGTTAAAGTTGGAACGTCGGGATCATCAAGAGTTAGCTCATCGCGAGGCACGTTTGTCTCAGACTCAGGGGTGTTGTCGTTACTGATCCAGTGACTGGTGTCGGGAAGTAGTTTCCCAGTGTCAGGGTTGATTTGCGTAGCTTGGATCTCGAGATTGACGTGATTTCCTAACATGCGGAATCTTGCTCCTGTGACGACGTGGTTTTTTGGAACGAGTAAGTCGTCCAAATCCAACGCCCTACGGGTGTATTCGAGTTGTACAGCCTGATTCTTGTCTTTTTTGTCAATCTTTGGAACGGGTTTCCAAACGGTAGATTCGTCTAATACCATACCCTCTGCTGTTGGCTCACCCTCTTCTATTTGGAGATGGAGAACGCCATCACTCATTGTGAACTTTATTCCACTGACGATTCTGTTCGAGGCTGAATCCGAAAGGGCAGGGGATAAACTAATGTGACGAATAGTTGTAGGACTGGTAGGGTCATCGCACAAACAGAAGCAGTTCGAGCAGTGATAAAGAAATCGCCAAAAACTGTCCCGCCTCACTGTTTCCTTTGCACATCTTCCAGCAGCTTTAGCATAAGGAATTGAATTGGGTTCATAGACTTGTCACGACAATTCTGAAAAATACTGTTTATTTCGTTACTGTTAAAATAGCTTACTGTTTCCGAATGTTGGTCCCTTTTTGTACTGAATATAGTCAAATCGTCGTGGCGCATCAGCAGGGCACACGATGGCATCCGCAGCGACAAATTTACACTGGAATAAATACACATTTTTTGTGTTTATATAATTCCAAATTACATGTATAGAAAGAAAATATATTTAAGGTCAAACCTCAACTAATTCTCCGGTGCAGATACGATGCTGATGGCAGCTCGCAGGATCGGGATAAGGACAATAGCCTTTGACGAAATTGTAAGAGGGGCAATCCTGCTTGCAGGAACCAGTGTGATGCATATTCTTCTCGTTCTCAATGTAGCCCTAGAAAACAATCGTGACCACAATCGTATAATATCATAACCGGGTAAATACCTGAATATTTACTGTAGGATCAAATGTTGAGTGTATACCTGAAGAAGCTCTTGAAACTCTTCGTAATTTGTTCCTTTCTCGTATTTGATAGGATCGCACCTCCAATAAGCAGAAGAAGACTTTCGCAATGCCGCCTTAGCACTAACTGCTTTTTCTTCAAGGCGAGTTTCCAAGTCTGTTTTTGATTCCTGGAAATTCTTTTCAGGATCAGCTGCAATAAAAATGTGATTGTTTTTATAAGCTATTGATTAGAGTAAAATAGGGCATATGATGCAAAACTGTAAGGATGAGAACGTTACGATCTAAACACGTACTTCCATTTAGGGCATAACGAAGCATCCAGGCGAAGTTTAGTAAAGTAAATTCCTTGATGTCTACAAGACTGAGAGACGTGTACAAGCCGTAAACAACCCTTTGTGGAGTTTTCGCATTCCAGAGGCACCAATACGATTTTTGAAGAGCTTCTTCGATGTGATCACCAAGCAGAGCGAAAGCGTCCTTGCGACCCCTGACGTGAGACACAACGGCTGAATGCGCATTTTCAACCAAGTATTTTAAAGTGATTGTGCCCCTACTGACATCTGCGTTGTACATTGGCTTCAGAATCAAATCCGTCAATGTGTTAGCATTAAAGTCCAACGCATCTGACCCTGGCACGAACGCTTCAGGCATTTCCGGAAATATCTTGAAGTGACCGTAGAGAATGTCGACTGGTGAAGAAAGAACGGCTATCTCAGACCACTTGTTTCGCCATTCCACCGACGTGCTATAAATTATAATACAAAGGAGGTTAATATCGGCAGTGGAAAATTTATAACTTTTACCAATGTAGTTTAATTAAGACGTATATGCTCTAACTTTTTCACTTTTCCCAATGATTTCAAAGCTTCGTCATATTCATAGATAAGCATTTCCTTCTCCACCTTGGTAATCTCTAGTGGGATTTTAGCTATATTCTTCCCAACTTCCTGGAGAACTTCCTCATGGCTTTTCCCATTGCGATCAATGCCCTTTTACAAAATGAATCAAAGTAATACAATAAAAATTTACGCAATATATAACATACTGTACTGTTCTCACGATCTTATAAAACGAATTATAGTGCATTTTATGATGGTGGTTCATAGTTGTAAGTTAAAAACACTCACCCGAAGTTTCGTCCACGCACGATCCATCTGAGAGATGACATTTTGTTTCACATCTTTTATTATCCAAGCATCACTGATGTGAACAATCAGTACAAAGCTCAAAAAAAGCCTCGTACTAGCCCCGTGTTTGCACTTCATCTTCATCATCTTCGGTGCTTCATCCAATTCTCACGACTCGACAGATGACAGATCAATCTCCAAGTTTGATGGACAATTTGACAATTTACCTGAGAATAATAATAGAATTTAGTTTCCACAAAATCTTAAACTTCCGACAATTTATCACTACAGAATATAAAATATCCTATCCTATCAGTTTGTCCACTCTACAACTACAAACAAGTGACTCATTTTAACAACACACGGTCATTAAACCATTGTATGCCTAACATGCAATTGACAATTAAACCAAAATAACAAAAAAATTACAATGCAGAAAATGACCCATACCAGGAACAGAAATAACAACCTTTCAACTTTTGCCAAACGCGTCGGTTATTGCGTGATTACAACAAACGCAACCACACACATCAAGTTCTCTAACGCTTTATGGTTTTCTTTCGTTTCGTATCCAATCTCTAGTCAGTCAACCACATCCACAACTCGTGTGAAGCTCTTCCTGCTGATATTCTTGCTCTCCAGCTCCAGCACAAACCAAACCACAAAGCAAGTTTGTTGCCACAATTCGAGGCAAGTGTTTACACAAAACCGTGTCTTTTCCCTGTCTTTGCTTGCGTATATCCTGCCGTCAGATCGGACGGAATCAATGATCAGATCATCCTTCCATTTGGAAATATCTGGATGGAATCCTTACTCCCTCATTTAACCACTCTTCGTAGTAATTACACTCTTTGTGACAATTTTCTCTCCTCCTCTGTCGTTCCGTATTCGTATAAATATATACTATTACTACACAAGAATTTTAACGTTTGACAATACAAAAAATAGGATTATGTTTGTATCCCACTACAAACGAGATATACGATATTAAGACTCTAAGCTACTTCTGTTTTATTTCGCTTCTGCCCACAAGCATAACAGCAGAGAAACACATGAGGACCTTCCCTGCCTATTGCTACTGACTGATATACAGTATTCCCCATTTCCGTAAAAAAATCTCTAAAATCTGAGTACCATATATATATGTATGTACCTTATGTATATTACCTGCCTGAGAGAGATATTATTATGTGATGAAATGTACGTATGAAACAAGAAAAAGTTCAAGAGGTTGCTAGCCACTGCCACCATAAGTGATACTCTGACTGATACTGATACTGCCAATTCTTCTATCTGCAGAGAGAATTTTGTCGTCTAGTTAAAGTATGAAGGGGCATATACCCATAACGTACCAAATATTCCTTAGGTAAAATATGCCAATGCATATGCATACGAACGATTGCGTTTTTTTCTAATAGTGTAAAATAGCGTTGATATGATATAAGGTTTCTCGTGTTTTGTCAACTTTTCATATGTATGGACACTACTTAACTCGCAATGAAATGCGGATATGGTACGGTATATTAAAATATGTATTATGAATAATGCACAAGGAATTCCAAATGCAACAGCAACTGTTTTATAACGCATTCAAAAAAATATGTGCACAATGAAACAAAGACGTGAGGTTGAGCCTTATGTACGCTTTTCCATTCTGGGAAATGACTTGGTTGGAATGGAAAGTGGCATATTTACGTAACCTAAATTCAATCAGACATCATAGCAAGTGAGGATGTGGATTCCTTACGTCTCCAAAAACATGAGTGTTTTTTGTATTAGACATCGCATGAAACGAAACGATGAAAACGTGATTATTGTTGTAATTTTCAAGATGACTAATTATAACTAGGAAAATATGTATTATGTATTTTTGGTCCATTGAATAGCACATTTTAAATTAATTCTACTTGCAGTTCAGTAGAATGATGAGTCATTCATTGTCCGCGAAGATAATTTACCCCAGTCAAAACCACATTATAATGATTTGATAAAAATCTCTCATGAGCAATAAAGCGCTTGGGCGTGCGTGTGTTGTGGGGAGCCAGAGTGATAATATAGTCAAATATTTCAGTAGAATTCAAGAAGAGAAATGCAATACCATTGATTGTAGTTATATTTTTTATGATATTTTATACACAAACATTCCGCTATCGTAAATAAAACTATGATTGATGTGGCAAGATTTATGGAGGTACGAGGTACATGTCACTCACGAATGCCTTGATTTCATGGGGATGGTTGATGGTTACAGAGGAGAAATTAGGATTTTATTATTCATGCAATTCACATTCCCATTATAATATACATAAGACGCTGGGAATCACTAGGTATATTAGGGATTATTGGTGGAAGTAGAACTACGTATCTAATCCACACAAAACAAAGGTCATGGTCAGTTGACATCTATAGCCTGCCAAGACTGGGTTGGGTATGTTGTATATATGTGATTTAAATTATGTCGTCGTATGATTTTGAGCTTTGAATGTGATAGAATGACTACTAAACTAAGATGTCTAAAGACGGTCAACTCAATCCTTGTTGATTTTATTTGCTAAAATGGAAATGTGTGGAACCTACTTGTCAAGCGTATCTCCAATTTGTAATGATTTATTTCTAGTAAGTGTTGGAGATAGAAATTGAATTCCAGTTCATGAAAACTTTTTATGCTGTTCTATTTGCTACTTTAATCTACAAGTAGCCATGCCTCGCTCTTCTCGCCTTCTCTCTCACTTTTTGGGACGCACCGTTGACCGTTTATCTCTGCATTCTGCGCCAAGAATTCGACGAGGGACAACCAACGAAAATTGACGTTTAATTAATCATATTTATTATTGTACACATGTTTGTAAATCAAGACATACTTTGCACATTCGGCATAAAAGTACATGTTTAAATGACGTATTACAGGTTTCATGAAGGTTTGAATCTTTACACAGTATACATGACACACCAAGAAATCACTTTATCTTACACAATGAGATATTCATAGGATGATACTAAACTTATTTAGATATATAATTTATACATAAGATTAAAAATATGTAAGTCTTTCAAATGCAATATTTCTTGGTGAAAGAATAATGTATCGTTTCTTCAATATCAAGCTATTTCACTTCACGATTTTCAGTTTCCTTCCTTGGAATGCACGAACAGAACTTTGCAAACCCTTTTGGGAAAACAATGGTCACATTTCTATCACTCATCGATAAGTTACGAGATGGAGCTTAATAAAATAGTTTTACGCAATCACACTATTTCCATTTGGGTCAATAAGATGTAAAACATTGACCAAAGTCTGATTTGAATCTTCACAGATAACCTCATGTAAATGCTCATTGATACTGACAAGATCGTCGTTCCCCGTTCTGGGAGAGTTTTGTGGGGGACTATTAGAACTAACTACTCCAAATAGCTGCCTCGCACTGAAGCTAGGTGGCAAGTCGAAGCGAGAAGTGGAGGTGGGGATTAGTGGAGTACTCGAGCACGAGCTTATCGACGGTCTAGGACTAGGCTCATACGCTGGAGGAGGGTCGCTCTCTCCAGTCACGTCTTGATTAGTCCTGAGAAAAGAAATATGCGTAGTAGGAAGATGACAGATCGGTGGAGGGATGTGAGAAATGATAGTGTCGTCACATGTGCCATTGTCGTTATCTTGATGATCACTGTCGAGCAAAAGGGCACGTGTCAGATCAGACGCAGCGTTATGGTGACTAGGTGCAGCCATGCAAGGTGAAGATGTCGTGAAGTGAGATGCAAATAAATGATGTACTCCATCGCTTCCATTCGTTGAAGGACCGAAAAACGCTCCAGGGCTGAGTTTTATCGCTTCATCGTACGGCGGTGGGATTTCCCCCGCTACGATTTGCTCATAGTCTGGAGGCTTCGTAGGACGGTATTCTTCATGCAGGGAAGGAACATAAATTGGAACGGCGACATTTATCACATGTACGTCCCCATTTGAGCGCTCCTCCTGAAGTTAACCAAAAGCCAAATTCTTTAGTTAAGGGATTCACATATTCACCACGAAAAGATGCATCAACAATGAATTCATTCAATTAAAAATAAATATAAAACGGTAAAAGGGATTTTTGGGGTGTGTGGAGATTCGTGTTACTTCGAGATTGGCGACATGATGACCAGACACGGTAATTGGTCTTCCAAGCCATCTGCACATGGCCAAGCATACACAAAAGGACCCTGTGAGGACACAAGCCACCCCTAAGTATCTCAGCGGATCGATGTACGTTGTTCCCTGCAAAATTAAATTCATAATCTAAAATTTCTTGTTTGACACATAAAATTATTCACATTTCAATACTTTATTAGATGATCAGCAAAACAGATTATTTTTAAAGTATGTTCTTCACGTACATATACCTGCGCAAAGCCGAGCCAGTTAAGGGTAGCGCCGACACAAACAAGCCCAATTCCGTAACGATAAGTTCTCTGCGTTCTCCGCTCTATACTGTCCAATAAACTCGCCGTGGAAATATGTCTCGTTCTATCTCCCACTTCCGACGACATTGCTAAAGAATACTCTGAAGAAGAGCCATTCGTGCTACTACTACTATTTCCTCCATACTGCTCCTCCCTCGAAGAATCACTTCCCCCACGGTGACCATTTTGATGATGGTGATGGTGGTGGGGGTGCGATTGGCAGTGTCCCACCATCATCCCGACGACCATTTATCACTGAGTTGGAAAACCCCTCAAAGTAAAAATTCCAGTCTGCTCTATCCCTCTGAAAACAAAAATCACGTCAACAATGTTATTTTCACAAGCTTTCCCAAATATTTCTTCAAACAAGAAAATCCAGCAACCGAAGGTATTATGCCGGGTAGATGAAATGCTAAATGCCGGGTATTCCTTTCTGAGAAAATATAATTATTACTCTGATTGATCCTTTCTCGAACCTTTCTCTGAACTTGACTCAATCAGACATGAAAATGATTCTAGCAAAAATATCTTTTTCGTTGATAACGGGATCAAAATAAATTTGCCTTCCTATGCGTACAGAAAGTATACGCGTGACGTCTAAGAACATGTGGATTCTCGTAAGAAACAATAATATAGATAGGTGGCAACTGGCATATTATTATTTGCAATGAAATACTGACATGACGCCAGTATANTAAGAACATGTGGATTCTCGTAAGAAACAATAATATAGATAGGTGGCAACTGGCATATTATTATTTGCAATGAAATACTGACATGACGCCAGTATAGAACAAGATTATTATACGACGGAATGCAAGTATAATTTTATTTACAACTATTCCTCCTCACCCCACACACTATAGCACGTTTCTGCACAGCAATAAAAAAAATAAAGAGCTCGAGATGTACCGTAATTGCGAGGAGGAGAGTAGAATGCAGAAAACTGCAAAAGACTCGAAGACAGGAAAAACTCTTACTTTTAAGGACCTAGAAATCTACTAAGCCCAAAAAGAAACCGTGTAATTAGGTCACTCTCGATCCATCAACATAACGCGCAGTGGTGGAGCAGCAAAAGCAAAAATCCTATCGCTTTGCAAAGGACGACTGTGAATGTGTGTATTATGCACACAGGCCAGGCGGTTTACTCTTGTTGCAATCTTTTTTGCATGACATCCTCCTTCACTGCTTCGTACCCAGATAAAAGCGTCAAGAACACGAAGACGCTTTGCAATGCAAGTTGAGGCAAAGCAAACACTATACGGAGCTCTCCTTGAGAGAGAGAGAGAGCTCGCAAAAGAACCACTTTACTATATTGCAAATGCAGTATATTGCTTATTATTATTGGTATGAAGTCACTCTTGAAAAATGCCGTTTCTTTTGCATCCCATTGTTATCTCTCTCGGTGGTACAACAACGTGCTTGGCTAGGCTCACTATAGCCAAACTTGTCTATGCGAGAATAGGTCCTGTAAAAAAAATTTAATCTTCGATTTATTCGCATGCAATAAACCCTTCTTAAATCATTGGCGCAAGCTCCACGCTAACCAAGTCAAGTGGCTTTTTATAGCTGGGGAAAGTTGCGCCACATGTGACTTTTTAAAGAAAAAATTTGCAAATACTAGTCATGTCACTGATTGATGACGTTAATCACAAAATGTGGGAAATGACATGAAAGGACATGACGACACTCAAGCTCATTGTCAGTTTGAATGGTTTTGTAGAGAAATGAGGAAAACGGTTTAACCTAGGACTGCTGAGGAATAAGATTTTTAAATGATTTTTAATGCGGTTTGTGCTCATCTCATACAGATGCTCATATCGCACTTCCTTCCCTGGTTGTGTAGAATGAAACTTCGTATATGATAATATGCACAATAGAGGGATATAATTTTATGTGGTGAGAAAAACTCGCTGTGAAACAACAACACGCACACAAGAGCCCAGCCAGCCACACATCATTCTCGATTGTGCATATCATGAATGATGACAAGAAAAACTACCTTCAGTTTCATTTGACCTACATTCAATTGATTGAGAAGAAATGTGCAATGAAGACAATTCTATATTATATTTTGACGACGTAGGCTTTATATACGCACTTGTGTGTGCGCAGCTAACTACTTGTGAAGATTTTGATATTCCCTATATTTCATTTGCACACAAGAGACAGGATTTCTTCGGCGAGACGAGAAGACAAATTCGCACACTATATTCGTGTTTTTCCTTATCTCAGCAGAAAATATTTTTCAGAATGCACTTTGCACATGATGATTGCTAATATGCTAAATTGATGAAAAACAAACGTTAAAATTTTATAGACAAATACCTTCACAACAGTATCCTTCAAATGGGGTTCCGCAAGTGGTCAGAATAATTTTATGATTTTTAAAACACGATGAGGATCTTCAGCCTTTACAGAGACGACAGTCTTTCGCCCTTGATCTTCAAAACTTTTTTTATTTGGAAAAATACATTAAAATCCCACACTTGCAACACCCTTCTGTAATGTTAAAACCTGAGAGAGAAAATCACAGCGAAATTACGAGATCTGCAAACTATATCGATGGAGCTCCGTGAAATCTCTTGCAAAAACTAATTCCCAACAACCAAATTAAAAACCCACGTTTCAAATCCTTTTCACTTAATACGGATTAATATTTTTGTTCAAGTAGCCTTGGCACAAGGAGCGGTGGTGGTGCTTGAGGTGGTGGACAGAGCCAAGGGAACACAAGTGTGATCGGGCCTACTGCCCATTTAAAACTGATCAGGATGCTGAGGTAGCTCACTATAGTTCGGCAAATACTACCCCTCCTCCTCATTTGATTCCTTAGGAGGGATGATGATGATGTTAACGAAGCTATACACAATCACTGTGGTCTAGTTGTGTTGTTGGTGACAAAAATATGTGTATCATTAACGGACGGAATATAATATTGAGATGCATATGTATAGTCACTTATTTCACGCACGGCACACACCACTATAAAATCCTTAAAGAATATCTCGTCTGGTGTCCTCTTCGCCACAGTGTGAACTATAGGATGATGTGTGATGCCAATAGGAATATATTATGTTTACTGTTTACTTCAATATTTATGACAATGATGCGAAAAAGAGCAACAAAGCTGTTCTACTCCTCTCCATTTTTTATGACAAGACTCTCTCAAGAACTTTTAACAATGTAAACACCTCTTGTTGATATCAACTAAAGCAACTGGCTTTGGCTTGAGCCGAGCGCTGAGCAACTATTTGATAGGGTGGATCGTGCGATGTGTCTTTATCAACTTTTTCGAAATCCCTTAATACTATACATAAATATGAAATCCCACTTGTACTTATTGTGTATTTTTACACTTTTTCTCTGAATTTATAAAAATCCTCTTTAGTTGGCTCAACTCTTGAGAAAATCTCTCACAGTCAAGCTTCTGCTCCCTCTTCTTTTGCCGTGAAAGGGTTGATGCTTAAAATTGTATAAAGATTATTTGGTAAATTACACTTTGGAAAATGGTTGAATTGCTGCTGGTAGCGTGCGACTAAAACTGAGTTGCAAAAATACATGGGAAAACTTTGTTTTGCATAAAAACAGCGGTTATGCAATAATTTTTACGAAAACCAATTCACATGCATGTATGTGCATGTTTCCAGATGAGATGATATTAGCCATAGGAAAGGTGAATAATTACAAAGAGTTCAAAATGTGTTCTTCGTTAAAGTTACTTTTATGTAATGACTGGTACGTAGAAATGTAGGAATAGGAATTCTCATGAAGCTTGATATTCTCTCGCCCAGCCATTCAAAAACTGGCACTATCTTCCTAGTCAAGTTGAAACTGTGGGATTTATCATAGTTGCTGCATGTAGTCGTTTCATAATTGCATAAGAAGAGGGTAAACGGGAACAGGAGATGTGGCGTAACCATTTTTCCATAGGCATAGGGTGACGGTTGGAGATTGGAGATTGTCTATATCACATGTATGCGTAGCGTAACATACATTTTATTGTACGGCTTGATGAAATCCTAATCCAATTTGTGAAATGCTTGAATAATACATGCAACGGGAGCAAATCAACGTAGTCCTTTGTCTCTTGAGAAGCCATTTCCGAGGTCGAGCTTATTAGTTTCAGCATTCCAGGGCATATGTCACAATCCATGATTAGTAAAACCTCATCCCTCAATGACTATACTGTCCTCGGAAAATTTCAGGTGACTCCAGAGGACGTACTAATTACTTGTGTCTTTTGCAGGAGAACATAATGTCAAGGAAGGACGAGAACAAATTATTAAATAGGAACGCATAACGGTGCTGTAAAATCTTGTAGCTTAAAGTATTTATCAGTTTTGCTGAGGAATGTAAGGGAAACGACAAGAGGGAAATGTGCTTTGCACACGACAGTTGCTTCCACATCTACAAATTACCACGAGACAAGGTCAGCAAGATTTACAAAGCTGCCTTTGTTGCCACCTTGACCACTGCAGGCTGACTGAGTGACGAGCAAAACAACAGATGCGTTTTCCTGCTTATTGCCAATAAAAGTGATTTGAATGCTTGATGCTGATGCTCAACTTGTGAATAAAAAAACATGCAGAATTACCATTAGGGATTTGTTGTGGTTATGTTATGATGAGATCGATTGCGGAAATTATTGCGAAACAGAAGGGAAAAAAAACTGTTTTAAAAAAATGTATTTCCTCTTGCTCGAGTAGTCCCATGTAGAAAAAATAACATTTTTAATTTAGCTGCAGCTGAACAAGGTAAACCATCATAATGAAATGTTAAACGGGCGTTCACCGTGTAAAGTGCAATTTTCAAGGATTTTTAAGGTCCCTACCTAACTTAAGTCTATGAGGAAGCACGACAATGACACAATTTAGCACATGTGGATTACCGTCCATACACAATGCTCTAGGAAAGTGAACCAAGTGTCAAGGTCAACTACCGCAGTTATACCAACGCACTAAAATATATTTAAAGGAGCCATCTTTCTAAAAAGCTATCGTCTTCATTATAAAAAGCCAACATAATCATGCATTATGCTAATGTAAAAACACTTTTGTAATTCGTAAACTTTCTACAGATTTTGATTGAACTAAACGGTAGAGCAAGCTAGTTGCAGATTTAAACCATGTTATATAGTTTTCTTCGTTAATAAAGCAAAATTATGAAATTTTATGAACTAAAATGACCCTTGCCATGAAGGACGTACATAATCTAATGCCATGCCATGTTATTAATCTAAGGCGTACATAAAGCAAGCAATCCTGTTAACATAATGAATATCTGAAAATGTTGAGCAAAGCTGTCCCTTACATAACGTATGTTATTCCCTAACTTTTCCCAAATTCTGAGTAGAATACAGAGGTGTTAATAGGACTTGTAGGGATTCGCGAAAAAACCCGAAAAGCAAAAGTTGAGAGATTTACTATTGCTTTGTATGCATGCACATACGTAAAGACATCGTAAGGATTCCTCGTGATTTCGTTATATAATTCTAGTCAGTAATTAATAAACTTCTACCTTTACCTAATTTTACAGTACTTTATGCTTTATGTTTTTCGGACAACACGCCACGTAAACGTTTTACCAATGAGAAAGTCATAATAATATGTTATGCTTAAAAGGTGACAAATGCCAACTGATTATTCTACTGGTAGGTATTTGCTTCGACCTATTATCACGTGAATTACTAATTTCAGCTAGCCAACTAGTTGTAACTCCAGCCACCATGACCGTAGATCCAAAAAATATCTTATTTTCTAAAGAAGCCCATCACGTGTGACATTTATAATTACAAAAATACTATTGATACTTGATACTTTATGTGTACGAACGATTTTTATTAATATATTTCACATAATTCTCGTTTTCTCCCTTTTTACATTTTAAGATCTCTACATTAGCATTGGAAATAGCTAAGTCGTGGGTGGGAGCTTTATATGCACACACCCCACTTATCTCAACTAATAGTCCTTTTCGTTTCTGCGCGTCCAATTAGTTTTCTACATGCTATCATTTATAACACAATTTTCAGATACAAAATGTATTTTATATTGTCCAAGGGCAATGTAGTGTGTAGTTGTAAAAATAGAGCAGATATAGTCATAATATCAGTTCCAGTTTTTCCGTTTGTAACAAATCAACAAGACTAACAATTTCTCATTTTAAAAGCGTAACTTCCATTTTTCAGGTCTATCGCAAACTAAATATCTATTTGACCTTTTGTAACTATAAAAATATCCATACTATCAACTAAATCATAACAAGTTATATAAAAACACAACTACAGACAACATGAGCAAGGGTGGGCTCAGTTTAGTGCTCGCTTTGCATGCAAACGAGTTAACCATGGTTAATAAATGAAGGGATGACTATGAGGAAATGGATGTGAATCTGTGCATTAGTAAAACGTAAACAGCTCAAATTTTGCACATATAAATCAATAATGAGTGTTATCACATCTTCTCTTCATATCACAACCTTGTGGAGTTTTGAATACAAAGAAGGTTCGCACGATTTATTGTTTAATGGTTTTTCTTAGAGTGATTTAATCACTGGACTAATTTGCTCCCACGCTTTGTTTGCTTGTCTTCTTGTGAAGTCATGTTCCCAAAAGGAAGAAAATACGAATGTTGCTCGTTTCACGCGTTCGTGATTACTAACTTGCGAAAGGACCCGACGTTCTGCGTCCTCTTTGGATAATTTGTCTCTGGCTTGTACCCGTTTAATTGCCTAGAATAAAAATTGAATATAGTTCAGTTCCACTTTAATACACGATTCGGATTTGTTGCATGTAACTTTATTTCTGCATACTTCTTCTTTTGGAATGATAACCACCCAAACGTCATGACAGAGTTCGTCCCAGTTTGCTTCCAGGAGAACAGCTGCATCTAGCACCACAGTTTTTGTACCTTGTTTAGTGTGATACTGTATTTGTTCCGTAATAAGTCTTCGTATCTCCGGCCATACTATTCCATTCAACTTGGCTAACTCAGCTGGACTGGCGAAAACTTTAGCACCTAATGCTCTTCGATTTATTTCCTCTCCAGAGGGACACAATACGTCCTCACCAAAGGTCTGGATAACTTGTTGAAAACACTGGGTGCCCTTCTTGTAAGCGGCGTGACCTAGCTGATCACAATTGACTGAAGGGATCCCAAGTGTTTCCAAGTAAGAACATAGTGTGGACTTTCCACTGCATATTCCTCCAGTTATTCCGATTATGTAAGGAAGAGTTGGAGTCATACGCTGAAATATGAAAAACATTTATTATTTTTATAAATCATAAAAACGTTTTTTTTAGAATGTAATGTTTCAAAAGTTGACAACTTACTGGAGGTTTCAGCCGATCGCCTAATATTCTTATTCTCTGGGAACTGGAACTAATTTTTTCCTCCTCCTTTTCACTTTCTTTATTCGCTTCTTCGTATAGCTTTATGGCATGCACATCCAATGGGGGGAAATTCTTGTTTTTCCTGATTTCGTTGATTTTTTCTCCTCCTCGAACTGATTCAAGACTCAAAACCAAAAACTGAATATCCTCTTCAGTTACCGTAGGTCCATACGGATCTGCAATTGGTACTACTCGTGCGTTCAAATGCGGAGACAGATCTCGTAGAAAAGAACTTACACTCTCTTGGCGCCTATCACACGGCTCAATTAGTTCATAAAGAAGTTTACCTGGTGGAAAAAGAGATTAATAATTTACAAATGAAACTATACCTGTCATAAAAATACACAGCAGTAAGTCTGTCAGGAATTATTTTTTATAGTCTTACCTTTAATCATTTCGTCAACGGTGACTCCAACAATCAGCTCATTTTTACAACGAAGCACAGCTTCCATAAGGAGTATTTTGTGGGCGTTGTGCATTCTATCAAATGTACCTCCAAGTGCGACCTTGTTATATAATCGAGGAAAAGGCACTTCAGCTACGCAGCAATCTGTGCCATGGGAGGTAGACGCTTCCTCAAGTTCCCCTCCCTGTACACCTGTACTATTTTCTATAAAATGAATCTTAAAATCTGGATTTGAAACACGAAAGTTTGTCGTAACGAAATTCTTCACGACAGCTTGACTAATCATGCCTTCCTCTCCAGATTGCATTTCCACAAGGACCACGTCAATGGGAACACTAGGCTTTGCGTTATTTTCCAGCGACTTCTCATACAAAACACGAATATCCAGGCGAGGGCAGAATCTCTGAGCTTCGCTATACACTTTTGATGAGATTGAGCTATACCTGCTTGTTTGACTGGATAAGTCTTCTCCTTCCTTTTGGCCCAGAGGAGCCTGTTGAACGGATGGAGATTGACCTCCAATTGGAAACCAATGATAAACATAAAGAACCCCTGCGGCTAGTCTATTTGCTGCTTGTAAATTGCACTTTAAACGGCTCGAAGATAGAACACATCTTGTGGACGAGGTCAACAACAAAAGGCCATTTGCTACCATGATACTTCAATAATTAGGATTGTAAATCCTGCACAGCAGACAAGAGACAAGTCTACAGGATGTTTAATTTATGGATGAAACTGCAACGTCAATAATACAAACAATTGTAAATAAATCATCTGTTTCTACAAATCCCTATCTAGCCTACTTACATAAAAAGAGATTCACATGAGCAATAATATTTATTGTTTACGATTGCTCAGCTGACTGGACTTTTCCCAATCCCAACTCACATGTTTTCCTTCATCTGCTGACTCATACCAATGTGATCTTCAAAATCGAAAGGTATCCTAGCTAATCTCTAATTAGGAAGGGAAGGAAATCCGGAAATACTATTTAACCAGGCAAATTCATAATGGTTTAAATTTAATTATCAAATAACTACTGTACTTTTGAAGGAAAAATTCGTATTTCGTTCTGCTCCAAATACACTAATGCTGCTTGTGTTTCCGTCAGCAATTCCACATATCTGCAAATATGAATGGTAGCCCATATTGCCGCAAACATTTTCTCAATGAGGAAACCTTCTGTGCTTCACCAGCTTTTCATACAAACTCCAGTCGCATTTTAACTATGCAATATAAAAATTAAGTATGAAAATGTGAATATGAATTCAACTAAATGAATTTTATAATGATTCGCATATTCTCATATATTTCTTCAATTATCCTTTCAAATACATTACAGTTCATATGAATTTGAGGCTACATATAATTAATCATCTTCGGCAATAATTAATTATTCATTTGGGCATTTTAAATATACCGTATAAGCAATTTCCCCACTCGTTTTCAAGTATATGTCATCACAAACAACACACGCAAACATTTTTCATGAGAGTGATTCAATATATAAGTAGACAAGTTGATTTTTTTTCAAACATAAAAAGGTGACTTGTGGTATTCAATTGTAAAAATTACAATTAATAGTTCCAGTTTTCCAGTGCAATCATTTTAAACATTATAGCTACCATTAAAGAACGTGTGTAGTAACATTATATAATATTGTAAAGGCGAAACAGGAAAGCATTGCGACTCGAGTATTTTAATGCGATTTTTTCTGGGCTTAATTAACAATTAATTAAATTATAATACATCATATATATATTTTTATGTGTACATCTACTCATGCACCGTATTGTACGAGGAGATTACTCACAAATAGTTATCAATAATTACAGGACGCGTGTTAAGAACAAATTGCGTGGATTCATATTTACGTAATACTCATTATCAATCACGCTCCATGATTATATTAATTATTGTAATTAGTAGATTTGGTTTGAAACAATTTGCAGTACAAAGATATTAGCATAACTTATCATCTACGCACAATTACATTATATCCGGGTAAAATGTTACATACAAAGAATACAACGATTATCTTTTTCAACTTTTCTCCCTAAATTCTATATCTGCATAGTACGATTTGTCTGGATGAATTTATACATAGCACATATTAGTATGTATACATATTTTCCAGTGACTTGTTACACAGTATTATGAATCGGATATTATTTATGCCGGTAGACAGACCACAACCATCGATCAAAAAAATAATCATTTCAAAATATAATAATAATTGAGTATATATTTAGAACAGTTACTTTTCCTCAAATGCGTAACTTAAAGCAATAGCAGCTATACACAAACTCAAAAGCGTTTCCAAATCCTCAAGTGATTCATTTCCGTTCTTTCCCCCCAAAACAAAACATAACAGCTAGCAGTAAGCCACAAAAAACTTGCAATTGCAAATGTTAAATTACGCGATTATAAATCCCTTTCTTTGATGTTTATTCTAGTGTAGTTCAAAAGTACTACATTCTTTTTTAAAATTGTCAATCACTTGACACAAGAGAGCGAACAAAATGAAATTACGCATTTAATTAAATATATATCAGCTACCAATAGAACATTAGTCGGGGAAAGTGAAAGCGTTATCCTTCAGAGGGTGTCCCGGTGCCAAATCCATTTTCTATTGGTGTGGTCAAACCGATGAGCGAGCCACTGCTGGTGAAGTAATGCGTATCGCTCTTTGCTGAGAAAGAGGGGCTTGCCACGTCTGCAAATTAAATGACATTTTCAACACTTCCTCTTGTACAGTATCATTGGAATGAAATAGATAAATGAATGTTTAGCTTCATTTCTTACTTGAGCTCACGATCCTCTTCGCCAAAAGCGTCTAAATAGACAGACCCCCAAAGACAAGCTCTCCTTCCTCGGACGACAACGATGGTACTCGAATTCACAGAAAGATACATGACAGTCCCTGCCCCACAGTCGATAGAGTGTTGGATAGCTTCACAAACTCCGGTAGTAGGGTGTTTACAGCAAACGTCCCTTAGGCAAACCATGGTTCCACAGACAAGACAAATTGTAGGTTCTTTTGGAACTGTATTGCAATTTGGACATTGTTTTCGATGGTAATACTGGAAAATCACGTCATATGCTTCCGGCAACTCCATCAGTTTAGGTTGACCCCATAAGACGTGTTGAGACTGGATGAGATACCGAGAGGAAACTTGAGCACGGGAAATAAATCCACATAAATCTTCACACCATGTCCAAATTGCAGTGAGTGGGGTGGGGGAAATCCAATGGAGAAAGTCGTGAGCACTTCTTTTGATTTGTTCGAAGGCCATATCATGGTTACGTTGGAGTTGTTGCATACCCACTGAGAAGGAATTAGAGGGGGACATCGGAGGAGAAATGAAGGCTGTATTAATACACGGGCTATCAGAACCGGACGACCCTAAAGTAAGAAATTGGGCTAAACTTGAAAATTCGGATTTTAGTGAAAGAGTGACAGGGAGGTCTTGCTCGTAGATGTGGTGTCTCAGGAGAGACGCGATTCTCAGGAATGGAAGAAGGAAAGACTGGATTTGACTCTCGAGATGTTCCTCGTCAGGTTCATTATTGCCGCTTTGCTCTCCACCCGTAAATTCCAAGTCCATGTCACCAAAGTCGGCGTCCGGCAGGTAAAGAGGGGACTTGTCTAGGTAGCGGATAACAGTTCCCAAGAGGAAGAATGACTTGTTGACGTCGTTGGTGAAAGAGTGTAAACTCGCCTTAGCTTTCCAATACTCCCTTTCGCCTTCCCTCATCGTGCTACTAACTTTGCAGAGAATTTCAATATACACCAAGTTGTAAATCCCTTGCACTATACTTGTGAAATAGGCCAAGTCCACGTGCATTGGTAACTGCATTAGTAAATGGAGTAGGGTTGTTATCGGATCGCGGAGGAGCATTGGCACATCTCGATCGACTGGCATGAGAGTGGTGTCGGGTAGGAAACGGATCCCGAGTACTCTCTCCCAAATCTTTGGGGCGCAATGGTCGGTTGACAGGATTTTATAGTGAACTCCCAAAACGTGCAATAAAGGCACTGCAAAATATTTTTAAATGTCACTTTTAAAAACAGCTAAACGTTTAAAACTTTTAAAAAAACAATAAAATTTGAATTCCTTACCAATACAGGATCTCTTTGGAGCTGAGGAAGTATGCATAGACGATGAGGTGGAAGGTATCGGCTCACTTACTAAATTACCTCCTCTTAAAGTCAATTCCAGCTCGAGATTGGTTCTAGCAATAGAATTGACAAATAGGAGGATACTTTTTGGATCTTTGGAGTTTCCTACTTGTCTAAACTTAAGAATTGTAGCATTTGTCATTTCCTCCATTGTTTTTGTCATTGCATCCATCATTTTACATGGGACAGTTGGGAACGGATATTCCCTCAATAATTTCACAACTTCTAATGCTACATTTGACTCAGGCGACTCGGGAATTTCCGGTACAGTCGCTTCTGGCGTAACGGGAACATGATGAGAAGGTGTCTTTCTATCTTTGACAAGTGCACTTTGTCGGATTCCAAATTCTGGAGAAAGTGGAAGAAACGAGTTGGCCAACTGTCTACACAACGGACACAAGTATTCCCCCCGATCTACGGAAATATTATGCTGCCTTTGTTGACTCTTGAGAGCTTGAAGATAACCCTTTAGACAATCCATGTGAATGTGATGCCCACAAGTTTGAACATGCACACCTCCTTCCCACCCTCCAGAGATGGAAAGTAACCAACTGCAGTCGTCAAAGTGTTGCTTGTATTCGTCCACCCTTCGCTCATTGTGGACACACATAGAATCTCTCGAACTTATGGCCACCTGCTCCTCCTCAAAAGTCGTTGGAAGGCTACTAGGTGTGCTGCCGGTTTTCTGTCTATGACCCAGAACGGAAGAAGGTTGAAGTAATGTCACGAGACCCACAGGATTATCCGAAGCTGAAGGCGTTGTTTGACTACAAATAACGCAGTCATATTCAATCGGCTTGATAGTTACACAGCACGGAATTCCTCCCAAATCCATTCCATGGATTTCCCCATAGCTGTCGCCAATATGCATATCCGCAGAGGATGAAGACAGGCCACTACTTTCCACAAACTCTTCAGTCATCGCTTTGGCCATGAACATTTGCTGTTTCTTGGCAAACTCCGCCATCAACTTGGATTGTCTTTCTCGAGCCTTCCGTCGTCTCTCTTCTTTCTCCCTTTCCTCCCTAAGTCTTGTCTCTTCCTCAGCTTCCAATTTTTTCCGTGGCCATAACCTTTCCCGTGCATTGACAATGTGCTCTCGGCAAAGCTCATCTTTCATTCCAATTTTGTCCAAAAGTTTTCCAACGAAAAACGGCCCATCGCCTACTCTACAGCTACTGGCTTCCCCACTAACGAGGTTATACAATACTTCATAGTTGATCCAGTTAGTCATGTTAACCTTATCAAATCCTTCTCTAAATCTCGAACTAGCACTACTACCACCACTACTGGAAGGCAAGTCTTGGTTTACACTATCACAGCTCACTGTCGTCTTCCATGACTCCAACAACACCCCATTGTTCACTCCCTTATTTATTGCTTCACAGATGAGTGCTTGAGCGTCAGGTGTTTCCCAGAAGGGAACGTAACTGTCTGGTGATGAAGAGAGCTTAGAGTGAAGTCTTAGCAAAAGGCTGATCATACTATCGTTTATCACAACTTCCACTGGGGCTTGACAACCGCTCATCTGGAATAGAATCATGATTATAATAACACTAACGCACAACAAGATAACTAATTTTTATACAATTAAATTGTTATTATTGTTATCCTTATCAGTTAACCGAGTTGTTTCGCTCCACCATCCCTTTCTTTTGAAGAGTAGCCATAGGCTTCTGAGGCGCAAGGACAACCTGAAGGGAAGATTGACGATGAGATTCCCGGTCGTGATGACTTCCAGGGGAAGTTGTAGACTGCGCTCGGACCAACGCTGTGGTATTCACAGTTGGAGAAGGCATTATTGCAAGGGCTGTTGCCAGGTTTAGCGGAGTTGGACCTTCCTGCAATGCGTAAGGTACACCTCCCATTGTATCCATAGGGTAATCTGCGGATGCATACGCAGGCACTGTTTCGTAGTCGTAAAAATCCGAGTCCCCTTCGTAGCTCTCTACTTCCATCTCGTCCACGCTAACTTCTGTAAATTGAAATACACAAAAATGTTGACACCATACTAAATAATTTTGGGAATTTAAAAGAAAAAAACAGGATAGGATAAACTAACCATCACTTCCTCTTGTTACAGGTTTTACGAGAACAGAGTCAATTTCACTCCTGAGATTTGCCAGCAAACAATCAGTCGTGTACCATGATCCGAAATCCATATCGTAACGTCCATACGACACTTCGTGAGGAGAGACAGAAGATACTCCAATGCTATCACAAATGGTGACAGCCATTTCCAACAGGTAAACAGCAAGCGCCACCACTTGATCTGATAACTGACTTGTGTGAACTGCCTTGTAGAAAATGACAAATATCATTCCCTGGATAACTTTGGTTAGTAGTATTTGCCTAGGATCGATATACGGGTCAGTAACCGGCCCAGGGATCCGGAACGGCGGCCAAGGTGAACCGGAACCTTTATATTTCCCAGACTGCTTTGCATATTCAGTAAAGCGATCCAACGAAGTTTGAAATTCTCGACGGTGAACTGCTCGAAGGAGAATGTAAATGGGATCGTAGAGAGTTTCCCATATTTCTGACTTTGGTATGTACATTCCTTGAAGCATATTCCCACTGGATTCAAAGTTGGGAGCCTTATAATCTGCCACTTTGGCAAGCACCATTTCGAAATCTCTGGATTGAGAACTGTTCCCACAACGCTCAGGCATCAGCTCCATGAGTTGACTGTGGGTTTTGTCACCCATGCAAAGTAACGTCACCATTTCCAATGTGACCAAATCCCCATCTGACAATCCCAAAGCGGTTCGAATGGAAGACAAAGTTGCTAGCAAAATTAGGCAATTTTCCATCATTAGCATTTCTTGGTCAGGCTCTAGGTAAGAATTTGTCACTGTGGAGGCTATACTCAGCGATTCCCGAACGTGATATCTAACGGATAAAGGACAACAATCAGTATCAAAAACATAGTCGCCCACATTTTCATTATTTAATTTATTTAATATTCCAAAGTTTTAAAACTTCTTACTTGTCAATAACACAATTTATAAATTCCGACCTCGGAAGGTACATCATTCCAAGTTGAAGTAGAGATAAATCTGCGTCCACCGTGCAGTTGCAAAAGTGACACTGAATATAGGTCATAGCTTGACCTTTGATTTGAAGCCCGTTCCGGACCCACATCCCGGAAACAATCTCATAAAATGCCGTCTGCACACGGAGCGGATGTTGGATCATTGCTTTAAGCTCGTTTGGTGGGGGTAGTAACTCGGCTAGAGAGAGACCTTGATTGCGAACAGCCTGGTACAGGAAAACGGAAAAGTAGCGGTGTAGCGGGAGGTGAAAGGAGACTTGCATTGAATCGTTCTGCGTCATTTCGGTGGTAACCGAATGAAGCCATTCACTCAACTGGGTGCGGCAGTGTCGGAGCAAATTTTTGGTGAGATGTGCAGTCGAAGAATCGCGGAGGTGTGATACCAACGCCCACATTGGAGAGGCACTTGCTTCCAGTTCTGCGGAAAATGCGGCGTAGTACGTCGTGGGCTCATACTCAATGTGTTGATTCATCTCGCGAGAATTCACATTCATACCTGGCGATAAAATGAACGTTTGCTATAAAGTATTTTTTCAATTTAACAAAAGTCAGAAGAGAACACGGATGTTTGACGACTTCGTGAGAGAGGTGAGAGCTTCCTCGTAAGTCTTTTTCGTGTTGCACATGAACTCATAAAGTTCCTTGCTCACAGAGCCTTCCACAGGTTCCGTTAGAGTTTTGTATATTTGGGGATTGGTGAGCGCGTGTGTGATCACTTGACGCATGGCAGCTCCCATGCTGCTCAAGTGATGTAACATGTCGATGAAACGATCTGCTGAGTTGACCGCTCCTAAAAGTCCATTCAGCGATGTACTATTCAGTCTTAAATGTTGTATGAGCCGCAGCACAAGCCTGGGAAGCATAGCGTTTGCGACACACAGTAGATCTGGAGGGGCAGCGTCACTGTCGTCAGCGCAGCCAGCACCATGTCTGTGACGGCCACTAGCTTGAGGACCGTGAAGATAACAGAAGCCGGTTTCTTTCATTACGTTGGTGTCCCCACAATCACAGGCACCACCGGCTTGACTACGAAACATGTTGAAGTCATGACCTTTGTGATTGCCCCGTTGGAAGCATTCTGCACATAGAGACATGCAGGGAGATATTCCACAGGTCCGGCACCGATAAGCCACAAAGTTCGCTGTCCACACTAGGCCGCATGTTGTTGCATTATCATATCGACGAACTAAACCAAACAAAAAATTACACCGTCCTTATTAATCGCTCAATTTTATACATTGACTGACATAAGTTGTAGCCTTGTAGCTTAGTTAACACCAAATAGCTTAGCTTACCATTCGCAGCAAACTCATCTGGAGTGCAACCCCCGGCCATGAGCCATTTGCACCATTCGATTGTCTCCCAGGTGTCTATTTCATTACTTGGATTTAAAAGAGTGTCCAATATTTTATTTAA
This sequence comes from Sinodicranocentrus sp. ZH6, assembly GCA_027743935.1. NCBI lineage: Eukaryota > Metazoa > Arthropoda > Collembola > Entomobryomorpha > Entomobryidae > Sinodicranocentrus > Sinodicranocentrus sp. ZH6. Next base: position 26,052 of record JAHZNA010001793.1, read on the forward strand.
CGTTTCAGGCCGTGTTGATCGGGAGCATTCTGCGTGAACGTATGCCGCTGCAGCTCTGTGCCCTTTCTTTAAAAGAGACCTTTCCGTGTCCATTTTCCAATATTTCGTTACTAAACTAACTTCTCACTAAAAGAGGTTTAAATAATGCCGAGAAAAAGGTACGGCTATTATTTCTGAAAAGAAATAAACCCGAAAATTATATATTACACCTTTTCAGTAAGGAAAAACGAAAAGTATTCGTATTTTGATTACCTAACAATGAATAAAATAGCACCAATAACGGATTTTATAATCCAACGAGTATTTTTATCCTAGCGATAACTGCGACATGGAATCAGTAGAAGAAATGTCCCGCATTATTGTGAGACTCTTCATCTCGAACTCCCCAGAGTTTTCAGCACATTCTCATCTTGTTTTTATCTCTTCCTTTGTACGTTGTATAGTTTAACGAATCAACCTTGCAACCGTTTCACCTTCACCCAGAGTTTTCAGCACATTCTCATCTTGTTTTTATCTCTTCCTTTGTACGTTGTATAGTTTACCTTGCAACCGTTTCACCTTCTACAACAGAAAAATAATTTCAAAATGTACAAAAACCAACTATCCGTCAATCAGTAAACATCAATACAAACGCTAGAGACGATTTCCTTTCAACAAAACCGTTGACATCTACCCGATTTAAGCCTAATCGCCTACCTACTAATACAACTTATATACCTGACTTATCTCACACTATTTACTTCATAGTTATTTTGTCGTTCGGCGTTTAGCTCCCCAACGATTTCAACTAACAATTGACGTTTAAATATTTGCACAAACCTGATGCCTGCTATGATTAACTAATTCTTTCCAAACTACTACCAACCCCTGGTAACTGTTCCATATTCAACTACTGACTACGAAAAATCCCCTACTACATCGGATTTCTTGTACCCTGCACGCTTTACAAACCCCACACGCCTCCCAACTTGAACAAAATATAATGATTCTAAAATTACACAATTACATGGTTGTGCCTTGCCAAATGTTAATGATACAATGTTCCTTGTTTAAATATGTACATTAAATGATGTTTAAAGTTTTAAAATGTGGTAAGCCCTGTGCTATAAATTACCCAAAGGTTTTTACAGTTAGTCCTAGTAGCTTTTCTAAAACATTAATGAATAATGAATAATCGCGTTAAAAATTTCGAGTAAGGGAAATTACGACGTGATAATAATAAATGTAGCATAGTTAATATATACATCCGTATATAATAAAAAACGTTACCTTTTTGTGGTCTACACACACATGTACTAGACACACCACCTCTTGCCACAATATTTTTCTCTCTGCCTTGACTGAATGATGACCACCTTTTTTAATTTGATTTAAATCCCCTTCAAACTCACGCACACTCTTCAACACTTTTAACAAATAAAGAAAAATATTTAACAAAAATTAAGTTAGCACGAATAATGCAATAAGGTAGTCAACTCAATATGCATCATTGCCACACATCACACAATTTTGAGTTGAGACTGTGCAATGTACACATGTTCCTAAAGAAACTGTAAATACGGGTATTACATTTCCATTACAACGCAAGGTACATAGCACGATGGGCATTTATTCATAAAATCCTTATCCTCTTTTCCTACTTTGCACACATAACCATCCACTTCCACTCAACAACAACGTACCCGTTGTGTATATCGGATAAATATGCATATATATACACAGTCTCTAGTACTGTCTGTGTGGCCGAGGCATTGAGGATAGTCAAGTAAACCATAATGCATTATGCATGTGCACTTAACAAAATCCCTTATTACTCCACAAAGCAACAACGGTTCCTCGAATCCCATCAATGCATAAGTGCAAAACGAGCTTTATATGTCTTTAAATCCCTTATCCTGTGTGAGTGAGGATAAGAGCAATCAGATCAGATATGCTTATAGTTCTCCTCATTTAATTTATGCACATAAGGAGGATTCATGTGTGCAGTTGTGTGGCTGGGATACTAGCACACCGACTCACTCGCAATTTGTTGTACAATTGTATGCATACGAGAAGTAACTTGTCGAAGTGGTCACTGGTCAGTGAATTTCTCTTTAATAGGGAGGTATGCACGGCATGCATGATCATGAATGATCATCTCGCGATTAATTAAAATCATTCTTCAATCCGGATTCATCCTCATGTCTGATGAACGTGCTTATTAAATCATCATAGGGCAAAGTGGATAACTACATGTGAGGTTGCGTCTTCTTTTACGTGATTCTCTAAAATGCGATCATGATGGCGATGAAAAGCATACGACTTTTATTCCGTGCTAACTAAGCACACATTTTCATCAGATAGAAATACCAGGTATGAACGGGATGAGAGAGCAAGCATGCATGATAAATTATATGGTTTTATATACATAAAAAAGTAAAATGTCAGTGAAGCCTTGTGTCTATTAACTGAAAAAGAGAGAGAGAGATATACACAGTGCCATTGTAAATGAGTCTGCATTATTGCTTATATTGTTCGGAATGTTGTGTTGTTGGAGGAGACGCAAGGGAAAGATCAGTTTTTCGAAGAAGGAGCATTCACCTCTTGTTCAGCAAGTGTGCAGAAACTTCCTCTTTAGCTGGTGGTGGTGGCTGTTTTGTTGCAAAAGGAAAAAGTTCCTAGAGGAGAAGCTTATTTACTCCCTGTTTTATCATTTGTAAATCCGTATCACACACATCACAACTTCACAACATGCTGCACTACAATGTTATATAGGCATCATCGGAAAAATCTCTGCACACTTTTGCTTGTGTACCGTTCCTTGTAAAATCCTTCCTTTTTCTCTTTTACCCTTAATGGTGTGGTGGTGAGGCAATCATATGAAATATTAATTTCATCATGATTGCCAATAGAATGGGAAGAATTTCACTTGAGGATTTAATCATATCCAATGTGTTGTACATTAGACCTTAGTAAAATATTTACCCAACTATTTACACATTTTTTATCCCTGGGGGAAAATATCCTCAGTTATGAGCAACACTCTACCGTAATGAAGGTTCGATGACTAGGAACAGAAAATACAGCAAATAGCGGTGTTATATCTTGGTCCATTTTATTATCTTCAATTGAGATTCTTGAGTATATGACCCCTGCAGATTTTCAAACCGATGTTAAAAAACGGAAGGAAGCAAATACCACTTTTTTCGTTAATTGGCACAGATTTAAAAATGGCTTTCCACTTCTCGCCATACGTTGCACTTATGTGCTTACTGTCCTTTTTCTTAGAAATGTGGACGAATAATCGTATAATACAATACACATATTGTGTGGATGTGGATAGGAGTAATAGGGAAATAACAGTCCACCTACACTTATAGTGTGACGCTTTTTGTCAAGTAGTTTAGAACTGAAAACGTATCCCAAGTTGCATGACACACGCCTCTTGTATGAAAATCAGGGTAAACTGACGACAACCTGTGAGAGCATTTGATGTGAATCTTTGTTATTTTGCCAGGAGGGATGTGTACGTGTGAAGAAGACCTAGATAATATAAAATGACAATTCAAAGAGAAAAGTGATACATCCATTGTTAATATGATATGTTGGGAGGGATTCCTCTATTGTAATCGATGACGTTTTTGCAAAACGCCTGCAAAAATTCACATCCACACTTTCTCGACGAGGTGATTATTTTTGAGATACATAGAGGGATAAAAAATAAAACTAGAGAGGCATGATTTTGATGAGAAAATTGCGAGCTTTTATTACCTGTACCGGTTGTGCTAGAAGCGAGCTCTTTGGGTAAAGTTCGAGATCACTTGAGAACTTCGCTAGAGAGTACGAGAACATTCGCGAGGATATTGCAAGACTCTCAGGAGATAGCGCATAAGGTTGACTTGCAGACATAAAGATTTGCAGAAGGTGAATCATCATATCTGTTGTCTGTGGACTGAGGGGGCTATATTATCCGTATGGTATCAATATCCGCATATCTCTGTAGCTTCACGGATTTTTCTACCTGTAAAAATTCTGCAACTAACAGAAAAAGAGCTCAACTCACGATCAGTAGTCTCAGTACAGTTCAGCTAACGTTAATGTTGATAGTGGCTGATGACGTAGTAGAATAGAGTCAGAGTCACATGGATTTAAGGATTTTGCAAATAGCTCAAAGGACCTTCACAAAATTGCTAGAATTCTAACATATCCTTTAAACCCATACTCATACCAATGATACTAAATCAATTTGCATGCTTCCATTCAATAAATCAATATCCTTTTTACTCGCCACGTTGCACGCAATATTTCTGATATTCCGAACAATCATGATTTACAAAACTATTTATGCAGATAAATATGACGAAACATATGAATTGTATTACAAAGACTTTTGTTTTGGCACATGATCTTGAAATCTTGAGTCTCCCGAATCTGGACTCAGTTCCAAAAAATCCGAAATCTGAACGGAATAACTGGTTACGTACATCGTCACAAATTACGTTGATACTTTGAATGAATAATTATAGCGATACAGCGTTATATGTCCTAATGTCCTTAAAATATCCACTACCTATATGTAAAGAGAGGAAATTATGAGCATTTATACATAACACGAACACGCGATGAATAGAGTGGTATGGTATAGTCATAGGATATCGGATATACGAGAAAAACGTGCTTCTGTATCTCATTCATTCTTGCTTTATTGCTGCGTATTCCATTCCATTCCATATTCCGTATCATGTGGTGTGTGGTCTGATAAAAAAGGAATCTTGCCTGTTCATACATTCATCGTCATCGTAAAGATATACCCAAATACCCACCCGCATCTCTCAAATATCCTTATTACAAGAGCACTGCATTACATCAGAAGCTAAATTGTCCTTTTCTCTGTGCTCAAATCTTCCTTTTCTAAGAGTTTCTGGAATTTCTCAACTGGTAAATTCGTCAGTTCGGTAAGTTAACCCTTTACAAGTATTTATTTGTTGGATGCATTCACACTGACGTGCTTACTCGCGTTAGGACAATTTTTTCTAGTCATATGAGGTGCAAATGAAGTACAAAACCTAAAATTAAGAATTATCCGTCACCTATCAGTATTTTTGCTACGTTACGTGATCATCTGTTTTTGTTACAAGAATTGTATTTTGGAGCACTTTTGCAATCGTTTCTGAAACTGACTGAATAATTAAATGCTTTTGAAGTTATTAGAATAGAGAACTGCTGAAACCGATTTTAAATAGTGAAGCCAATAATAAGTAGAATTCTGAGGAAATAAACTCCAAACGTCGTGAATAAAATAAAATTGTGCAGGTAAAACTAGTGTGGTATCAATTATGCATGCGTATTTAGAATGGTTGTAGCTAAAGATTTTTTTAAATTGGATCATTTAGTAAAATTAACTGCTTCATCGTTCATTATTTGATAATTAATTGAATTGCGTTTAGGAAATCCAACTAGGATCACCTTTCACCTTTGCTGCGAAGAAGTAGAAAGAAACAGTCAAAGGTCTTTTTTGAAGCTAAAGCTACATCTTAAAAATCCAAAATGCCACGACGAGGACGTTCAAGCCCTAGCCCAACCCGAGCTTCTTCTCCTTCCAGGTAAAAACTTGAATAATGCATTCGAATTTTATGATGATACATCAAGTATTCTGGTGTGTTTGATAAGCGTGCTATCTGATATGCTCTACATGAAAAAAACTCGTCGACTTCCATAAACTGAAACAATTCCTTATTTTTAAATCGTTTCCACAGGTCTTATGTACCAGCTCGTGCAGCACCCCCACCAACACAACCCATGCAAGCCCCTATGGCGGCTCAACCACAACAACCTGGTCTTCTCAAACAAATGGCTGCTACTGCTGGAGGTAATTTTATTAATGTTTGACATTTTTGGCTTTTGAGAGGTATAAATTTTATTGTTACTATCATTTTCAATTTTCTGAATTACGATTTGAAAAAGGTCCAGTCAATCAGTTTCAAACTTGTCTCTAATTCTTACAGGAGTTGCTATTGGTAGTGCAGTCGGGCACGTCGTAGGTCACTCTATTATGGGTGGAATGGGTGGTGGTGGTGGCGGCGGCCATGCCCAAGAGGTAGATCAACAACAGCCAGCTGCTGCCCAACAACAGCAACAACAACAAAACAACGACCCTTGTTCAACGGAGATCAAAGCTTTTCTCCAGTGTGCTCAGTCACAACATGATATCACCCTTTGTGAAGGCTTCAATGAAGCTATTCGCCAGTGCCGCCAGTATGGCTCCCAGGTTTGAATTAACATCTTAGCCACACATGGAGTTTTAGACTATTCAACTATATCCATTTAGTTAAATACACTTCTGTTGTAAAAAAGATGAACTATCATTGTATAAAGTAGTACGAATTAGATTACATAAAAAGAAAAATATGTATTCAACTTAAAATTTTGTTATTAGTCTACTCGACGCTAGGAGAGAGTTTTACCAAATGAGAAATCTGACTGGAAGTTATGCCTATCTAACTGTCTAAACATGTTGACATGTCATAGCGGGTTGAAGAGCGACTCTGTTCAAGTTCATTAATGTCCGTCGTCTATATCAACTTCCAAATTGTTGAGGATAAATTTTAAGTTGCAACAATAAAAAAGCTGGAAGAAATGGTTGAATTTGTTTTGCCAATTTTATTTTAACTTGATCATACTTGAGCAGTTGTAGCGAACAAGTCATTAATTACAAAGCAAATCATAAATTAAAGTTTGAACTTTTCCTGAGTGATAAATTACTCGACGGCAACTCTTCATTCTTCGTATCCCCCTTGTAATTCAAAAAAGACTACCTGTAATTATTATGAAATTTGCAAAGAAAAATCTCCAACGTCAGTACTCCTTGAATATTTTGGCAATCCAAACTACAAGCAGTATGATAATCACTATCATTACTATGTATCAACTTAAACTACTCAATTTATCATCAAAATGAGCGAGTTGAAGAGCAAAAGTTAGAAAATAAAAGTCTTTTTTTTTCATCCTTCGAATGCGAGTTCATAAATAAGCTGCCTTTTATTAGGAAACTGCGTGCATATCTGCATTAAACAACAGCGTGCCATGCGCTATCCTTTTTTTTAAACTGAAAATTATCTAAGAAAACGCTAACATTCATGTACACATTAATTTAGCAGAGTTTTAAACTTAACATGACTTGAAACTCTATAATCCTCTTGACTCTGGCAAGATGGGGTGGTGTATGGTTTCAGGATTAAATCATTTTTCTTAGCCACAAGACATTTCTACCCATAAAATAAAATGCATGTATGTGATGTGAGTGAGATGATATGTATCGTTTGAACCCTTGATGAACTCTGCGAGCCACCAAGCATTTTACTACTCTCCAAATTATCATCATCATTAAGAATAATTTTTTTTCGAGAGGAGAGTAAAGTACCTCGTCAAGTGCACTGGCCTTTTCCTTTGGCTCAAGACTATTATTTATCAAGAAGAGAAAAAAGTCTGCTATGATATAACACTTTTTTTCAGATGTGCATCGCCCCTCTACTACATGGGTACTTCATCTGCTTATTTTCGAGCTTGGCTAAATTCTCTCGAATATAGTATGCTAAACCTTTGCTGTTTGAAGGGGATGGAAGGGCTCCCAAGCAAAACGTTTTTTGACCTCTTTTGGCCACTGAGCACTTTACTCTTGTCGAGAAGCTTATCTCGCAGAGTATCATGTTCAAAAGTGTAAATGATGAGGACTCGCCGTGTTGGGGATGATGATGGTAATCTAGATGACAATTGTGATGAGAATTCCCTCTCATGATAAGTCATCGCAGAAACCTAATGTTGATCGAGAAGCTTGACACGCCATGTAAGAATGTCTTCATTTCTGTCACTATAAAAAATAATCCTTTTGCTAGTTTATTTCACCCCTTCTGGTGCTTAAAGGTGGTCGACTCTTGCAAAGATAAGCTTCACCTACAGCTTATCCCTTACTCGACGTATTTTCTGGCATCTCTGAGTATTCCTTAAACGGACGGATGCTAATCTCTCGCTGAGTATTTCTTGTATTCCATCCAAATGTAGAAAATTAATTATTAATCTTCAAAAAACAACTCAAGCTATAAACTGCACCATATTCCCCTCAAGTACCCCTATCATCATAAACACATTTTATGCGTTGTAAATCCCAACGATTCGTTTCAATGAATCCCTTCTCTCGACAAGATCATAAGAGTTCACTAGTGCAAAGCAAATAATTCATGAAAATAGTGACTTTTATATCTCTGTAGTTCAGTCTCGATACCATTTTTACTAGTCTACATTCAACGCCCATCAATTATCGAAAACCACACTCAGATCGAGATGAATCATTAAAATTGTGCAGAACTAAATTTTTTTCTTCTTAGCCCTTTATCCTATCCTTAATCTTTAGCTAATTACGTAAGAGTAGCCTTTTTTGTTTTGATTCATTCACCTACCCCAGAAAAAAGCGAAGAGTTTGAGCGGAGAGCACAGAAAAGGGATATATTTGTTTTTTGATATTTTTACCACCAATTACGTAATGATGATCAATCTATGCTCGAAACAACCTTAGCTTGATACATCCGGAAGGTACTTTAAGGCTAATACATATAACTTTGTAAAACAACTTGTAAAACGCGTTCAAATGCGCACAAAACTTTCAGAGAGTTGCTCTACGTCTCGACATGTTTTTACGATAAGTTTTTAAAAAATGTATGAACTCTCATATATGAATCCTGTGGTTTTCCTAAACACCACCATCATCAACATTAAAAAAGAGTCTCTCTCTCTCTCTCTTCATTTTATTTGAGCAATATTTACCTCTCATTGAGCAGTATTTATGATTTCCTCAAAACTCACGTACATTTTTATGTAATTCTCACTCTACCTTCGTTATATCATGTGCCTCTCCTCCCTTCAAGGTATTTTAAAGGGTACACACACATCCACATAATTCCACACATGTGCACAAAACTCGAGAGAGAGAGAGATCCCTTTTGAAAAAGATATAACGTCCATAGTTTTCGAGGAAAAAGGCGACAAGCTCGAGAATACGTAATGATGTAAGAGGCTGTAAAATCACGTACGAAATTTTTACAAATTCTCTATACTTTGTCTTAACGCGATAACAACTTTGATTACATACTTTTTTCAAAGTTTACTCTGTGGTAATATCCTTCTCTGGTATTACAATCTCATCTAGAGCTACACACAAATTCATGCGAGGTGGATATATTACATATATTTTCCCCGTCATATTTTTTTACCACAAAAATGGCCCACAAAGATTGTGACATCTTTTTTTCCATCTTTTCCTCTCCAATTGAGAATGAGATAGTATATACTGACATAATTTTTTTTCTGATGACTCTATTTGTTTTTTGTTTTTTTTCTGCAAGGGGTAAAACTCCCTCCGTTGGATAATCTCCTCACGCGAAAATCTCGTTTAGTGTGCTACTGTGTTTTTTTATTGCAATTTATTGCGAATCATATCAACTTTCTGGGGCGGGATTGGTGGAATTGAATGACTTAATTAAGGGAGATAATCACCCAGTAAATGATAGTGTGCTTCTCATTCCCAGTGACAAATGATCCTTTCTCGTGTAAGGTATGACTACTTAGGAAGATCTTTAAAGTTCATTAGAGTGCGGCTCAATTACATCCTATATACCAGAACCATTTCACCGTCCCTCCTTCTGCATCTCGTAATTACAAAAAGGCAAAGGAACTTGGATGACTTGGGGAGGCTGAGAGAAAATGAAGATTTATCTTGAAACTTAAATGACCAGTTGAGAACTATATATTATTATTTTGCCAAGAAAAAAAACTTTTCGTCGATTATTTAATTCTTTCGCAGCCTCTTGCCCAACATTCGTGAAAGCTCGTAAAACGTTTTGTGGAAGTCAAATGGGAAACTGTGTGAGTGAGTATTATTTCATTGTTGAAAAAAGGGAAAGGGAAATGATGTTTAGGATGATGATAACATGATCATAGGCAACAGGATGAAAAGCATATATGTATGTATTTTTTTCTTGTCTTTGTATCGCGTGCACTCACTCACTCGTACAACTCAACTTTTTTGATCGCCTCGATCTGGAGATAAAGGGATATCGCTTAGACTTCCAAAAAAGAGGTAGATGAAATGCAGAGGTCGGTGGACTTAAAGTCTTCGGTCACACTCCCCTCCTTTTACAATGATATAATCTTTTGGGCTAAGGAACTTCTCTTTTTTTTCAAAAAAATGTAAAGCATTAGGTTATTAGTGTGTGTACGGAATGTGAGTGCGGAGGAGAGCTCATCTATAAAGATCTTTGCCCTTTACGCTACACTTACGAAGGACTGCCAGTGTAATACTACATTATTCACAAAAATGAGCAGAGAGTGCAAGTTGTAGAGTTGTTAAATTAGATGAAAATGAAATCATGAAAATAAATGAATTCCTATTATATTTTTCTAAACATAATCCCCTTCATGTTTTTCAACTGTTTTTTTTGGCATCAGAGAAGAATAGTAATTATACCAAAGGGGAGATATATGTTTAATACCTTGTGTGCGATACCGTTTCCAAAAGAAAGGATTTTTGAATGAACTTTTGAGAGATTTGTTCAAGATGGGATTTACTTTAGAGGAGGAGAAGCTGTGTAGAGCTTTGTGTAATCATAATTATTGTTATTATTGGCATTTAGAAAAAACGAAAGCATATTGCAAAGGGCAATGGTTTTAACAGTTGTAAAAAATATAAAGTTCACAAAGACTTTTCTGAGACAAAGGAAATATTATTCATCCTGGTTAATAATCCTCGAATCATTTTGACGATTTGAGAAGAAAAAAGAAACCCTTTCTTTTAATTCTTTGTATTTTCCTAATTACGGATCTGGTAAGGATAAAGTGTTAAAACGTGTTAAGTTTTGCGGGAAAAAAACTTTTAAAGTTTGACCAAAGGCGAGATTTTAGGATAATTGTCTTCTGGAAACTCCTCTTCTTGCAGTAGCATCATTGCAGAATACTAATTATTTTGTTGAGCACATTTATCCATCACATCATCATTTTTCCCTTGAATTCCTCTTCCTTTTTAAAAAAACAAAACAGGCGGGGATTATTGTTGGCTCATTCATAATGAGGAAATATTTGCATAACAATGAAAATTGTCAAGATGAGAGGAATAAAAAGAAGTGACTGGAAGTTGATGAGCAAATGATGGGCTAAGATGAGCCATGCAGTTTAACGTTATGGATGATAATTACTGTCATTTTTCCAACTCTGGGATATTGTTTCATACTCTTTTCTTTGCGTTAGCAAGCTCCTCGCAATTTGTAAAGGGGCGAGTAATTATAAAGTGGAAAAAAGAGTGAAACTTCACCGCCTCGAGGAACAAGTGCACATCAATAATGATATTCCAAGCACGGCTAAGATTTGACGGGGATTACGACATCCAGTCACTTGCACAGGTAAACAAGAGGATGATAAGGATGAAGGACTCATTCACTCACATCCCAACTCAGTATTGCGTGTGGGGTTGTCACCTCCAGGCTATATGAGTGTGTTTCCTCCAGCTACAAAAAAAGTTAGAATGAGGTAATGAATGAAGCATCACAAGTTGCTGTAGAGTATCTTCCTAGAATTTAAATGAAGTACAAAAATGTCCAACGACCTGGTGCTCATTTTTTCAAAAAGTATTTTCCCCTTTCCTTCTCCAATTATCCCCTGGAGGGTTTGAAAAAAGGATGTTTGGTTATGAAGATTTTTACAAAACAAATTCATTTTCATTTTTATCGCCCCCATTAAAATCACACAGTGGTGGTTGGTGCTTCTCTTTTTAAAAAACGCAAATAAAATGAATCATCTCGAGAGAAGAGAGAAAACTAGGGAATGCGTTTTCTTTGAGGGAAATCCTAGCAATTAAAAGATCACATATGCAAATGGGAAATGTGAAGTGGCACGTAGACGAGAAAAGCTTTATAATAACCACTTTGGTAAAATGTAGCAATGCAATGTACCCTTCCAGCTAGAAAGAGCACTTTGCGACGACTCGAAAACCTACGCAAGTACCTTCATTTGTAAAAAAAACGCGAGCAAAGATATACATTTTTCCAAATATTCAAATATTTCATCTGATATGACCACGTTTTTTTGAGCATCTTTTGAAAATTTTGTACAATACTCATTGTTGGAGTTCCCTTGTAAAGAAAATGTAAAGTGGATGATAATGTTTGTACGTGAGAATGGGATTTGATACATTTTTCTCTCGAAAAAGCTTGCTTTGAATATTTCGCGTTTTAATTGCTTTTTACATCATTTCAGCTCGAGATTCATTTTATCTAAAATGGTTTGCTAACCGCGAGATGAAAAATCTCATTGCGTATTCTTCGCAGATCGACAACCATGAAAAAATCCTTTAAGAGGAGAACAGAATGAAAGGGAAATTAAGAGTTGAACAATGTTTCACTTCAACAATCAAAAGGATATTTTTGTCCACAAGACAATCCTCTATAGAGGAGTAGATTCGTCCAGAAATAATTTTCCTTGCAGAGAGTCAAACATAAAGTTGTCATAAAAATATTTTTGCAAAGTTTACGGAAGTACTTTTAAACTGATACTACCAGAGTCTCTTTAAGAATCGATTAAATTGAGGAAATGTCTTTCGTCCTAAATAAACTCACTTAATGCCTGTCTCTTTATGACAGTTTTTGCAAACAAGATATTACAATGTCGATAGTGTATTCCCTTTTAGCCATGCACAAACGTTTATAAGTGCATCAACAAAAAGTGGAGGTATATCGCATCACTGGTTACTCCACTGCAGTGGATTTTAGCCGTAGAGGAGGAACGTGAATCATAATAATCTTTAATGTGGACAATTTACAACCTGAATAAAAATGTCTTCTGCGTCCTTAACCCATTTAACAGCTTCTCTTTTGATTGAGTGAGCATTTCAAGCATGCAGAAATGCAGGAGCTGTCTCTCTCGCTCGAGATCAATTCAACCCTTGTCAACTTTTGTTAAATGCTCCTCCACTCCACACACCACACCACATGATACCAGTGTAGTGGAAAAAACCTATTATTATATTTTTTTAGCGAGATGACGACGACAACGACGACAACGAGAGGAACTCCAACGGGCAGAGAAGGATGACTTGACGGATTGAAAATAGTTTTTAGTGAAATGAGACTTGCACACGCGTGCACTCACCTTCTGCACAGATTATTTAATACCATCATGATCATCATCTCATCTCTATGTCTCCTTCCATTCAAGTTTATCCTACGCTTGGGAGGAATTTAATGACAAATTCCTTTTCTTTTTCACTAAAGTCACCTCCACTACACTTTGAATTTGCATGCAAATTTATAGGGAAAAAAATCAAACAAAATCCAATTGCCTTTTAAGAGAAAGAGATCCATTTCAGTTTACATTATCCTCCATTGTCTTACCCATTTTAAAAGAAGTATGCAGCATACGCACCTTGAAAAATTTGTGAGTAGAGGCAGCTCGCCTAACAATAATAAAATAATAATGGTTCATTTTAGCTCAAAGAGGGTCGTTCATTCCCCATTGTTTTCGAATTAGCACTGCTTATTCCTCCGCTCTTCAAATTATGAAATGGGTTGTGACAAAAAATGGAGCACTTCAAGGGCTGGGATGAATACTCTTGTGTGTGAAAAACTCAGCTCACCTGTTAATTACCAGTTTGCGGGTGATATTCCTTTACCACCGTGGTGCAGCTTATTGAAAGGTTATCATGCTCTTCCATTGTTTGTTACCTATTTTGCGAATTTTACAACGAGGTTGTGCAGTAACAAGTGAGAGGATTTTTATTTCACTGTCTATTATGAAATCTGAGACGACATAGTCCCTGAAAAGATGTTTGTCACGGTTTCTCACATGAAGAGTGGAAGACGACGAGAAAAGAAAGAAAAAAAGTCTTGTGTTTTTCGCACTTCATGCCCCAATTCTTTTCCATCCCTGTTCCTCCTCTCCGCTCCATTCATCTTAAAAACACAATATATGGGTTCTCACTTTTTTTCAAAGAAAAAAACTTGAGAACAATGCTCATTTGAATGGATAGATTATTTAGGGACGACCTTGCTTTCATCCTTTTCATTTACTTCATTTTTTTCTCGTCTTCTTCTAGTAATCGTTCCATTTTCCACTTTTATTCTTCTCACCTGGTCGGAAAAAGGGATTCTTTTTGTGTGTTCTTCTCTGGCCAAAAAGAGATGAGAGAAAAACAAGCTAACCTTCCTGATTCTCCTGGCAGCTTTCGGCGACAGGATTGAAAAGTGTGCAGAAAGTTACATAAGGCAATTTTTTAGCATGTTTAGATATCCCCTCTAAACTGATCTGATGATGGTAATCATTCACAAATTTTTATTTGCTGCATTTGCACTCATTGCGTCTATTAACGACACGGCTATAATTAAGCTCAAAAAGCTGGGCACAATGTTATCTTGCAATTTTCAACTCATCCAAATCTCTCTCTGATCAAGAAAAGGATGCCTCATTAAGGATTCATTTGGTGGTGTGGCAGGCAGGTTGAGGATTTGCAGATTTGACGAAGAGAATAGATTTTTTATGAAAATTTTCTAGCTGCTTTTTACTACGCTTCGGGACAGTTGGCCTAGGAAGACTTGTTCTTTTGGGACGTTCCTTCTTTAATAATTAGTTGCAGAGCAGCTTTGTTAATTGAATGATTATGTGGAGAGAGAGACGAGAGATGAACAAGAAGGATTATTACATTGGTGATCATGTTATTGGCGATGGGTGACCCCACCTATGCAGCTATTGAGAAGCCTTATCAAGAAAAATATTCATTGTTCAAATAGGTACATAATCTTTTTAGTGGAAGCTCAAGTACGAGAGTAATCTCATTATTTCCCTCACTTCTTTTATCATTTCATGATCATCATTGCTCAAACTTGTAATGATTCCATTGTGCTATTATGATCATCATCTTATGACACATCTTCGTCATTCAATCAAAACCTGTGTCCTCTACGGTAGTCGTCTCTTGACAAGATACTGTGTGTGTGTGGAGTGCTTCTCTTTATAAAAAAATTAATGGTCACGTGACATCTCCCAAGTCACAATGCACTATTATAGTCTATAATTTTTTTTCTGCATGAAATACTGCCCCAGCAATACCGAATGAAAAAAAATATCCTCTTGGGAGTCGGCATCTCGGCCCGGCTCTTCTTGAGGAAATGAAAACTGGATCGAGTTTTGAGGGATGATATAGATAATTACAAATTTCCTAGTTGAAAAATTACACAGGTTGGCTCTCTAGTAGCCTAGATATTTTTTACGCAAAAGTTTATTACGTCTTTTTGTCTTTCTCTCGAGAAAAAAAGTTTTGTTTCATAATCTGACGAACTTGAAGGAATTTGTATGCATACGAGCTTTTGTTTAAAATCAGTGTCCACTTTGGAGGGTTCCAATCTGAACAAAATCAAGAGATGCTGAGTTGGCTTCTGTAAATGTGTGAAGTACAAAGTGTTATTGAAAAGTAGAGAGAACCCCACCCGACCTCGACAAGACTCATCCAACATCACACCATCCCCAAGTTTTTGAGACAGGTGAAGCCAACGAGTATAATGGATCTCTACGCTAAACGATTACTCGACAATGATTTAATGAGCAAATGTTCAATAATCATCATACGAAATAAATAAGATAGGAGTGAAGTAGTAGGATGAAAAAATAAGATTTTAAGCATGATACACTTAATATACTTCTTTCCTTGCGCAGTCTCATTTTTGCCCAGATTACATGCCTACTTTACACGATCCCATGATGAACAATCAAGGTCTCCTTTCCAAATCGTAATAAATGCCGTAGTCGGCTAATGCATTTTTTTTTCTTCTCTTACACACATTCCCTTGTAGTGATGATGATGAGGCGATATTTTTTTTCCTTCTTAATCTGTCTTACCTCTTATTTCCGATATCTTTGTAAGGGATCTATCAATGTTACCATTTTTACGATGACACTCCTTTGAACTTATACTCGTTAAAATGAGAGAAAAACGGTGTAATATTGTTGAAGCCATTAACGTAGGTATATAGCTTGGTCTAAACTACGGACCCTTTTCCACAGTGTCAGGGCGTACCACCAAAGTTGAGGTGTAGATGCGCTTCCAAATGAGAGAACCTCTTTGTTGTCATTTTTTCGCAAAGGATGAATTATAACAAGCTCATTTCAGCAACCACATCTTTGAATCCCTACTTCAACTTCCTCTAAAACTTGTCAAAGTTTCAACAATTGCATTGTTAAGAGTGGATCACGCATCGTATTTGATGAGCAGTTGGGATTCGAGAAAAAAACAATCCACTTTATACAGCCTTAATCATCTCCACACAACTGCACAATTTGAGACATTTCAGCATTTTCATTTCATCCTTTTGGGCTCTGCGCTCACGTACAATAATTGCGGAAGGAAGTGGTCTAGTCTTTGCATTCCAATCGGCTAGAGAAAAAAATTAAACTGATTAAATGAGACTCCTCCTCAAGCATTCGCTGAGAGGAAAGGGCTGCGTGCGTCTCACGTCTTGTTGTCGTCCTTTTTCATATCCCTATATTTATTAAGGATGCTGTTACACACACTCATCCAGTTTGACTTTCTTATTTGATCACTTTCCTGATTTATGTCTGATGTGTTTTGTCAATAATGACGACAAACTCGTAAATCTTCATCAGGAATGTTGATTTGATGAGGGGTATTGTTTAACTGCCTCCACACTCTTATCCTCCGCTTGACAAAGGTCAATGATAAACAATAGTCGACAAAATCACTAACGGGAAACAACCCTTTGAATGATGAGGATGAATAAGACTATGACAAATAATTGTTTTATCTGGCTCATAACTCTTTTTGTTAAATTGGTGTGGTGAGATTTTCCTCAAGATTTTCCTTTTTTTTCTTGAAGACGCTCATATTACAACCCTTTAGGTTATGCAAGTTTTACGCGATTGTGTGCCCAGCCCAACAAAAAATGTTCATTGAGTATGTAAGGCTGCATGGGATCTAGTTGGTGAGTAAATTGGTGGACAGTTAGAGAAGAAGAGAAAATTAGATCACTTTCCGCTACCGACAAACAGTAATCGAGAGGAATATCAACTCTCACAAAATGGAAAGGATGATAGGATGATTATTTATGAGATGAAAGATCCCCACGTGATTATTATTCCATCTCTCGATATTCGATAAAATGCGGTTGGCCAATAGTCTCTCTCTAATAGTCACATCTATTACGCGATAGGATGTATATATGCACACTGTGCTTAATGTGAGATCAATAAGGCACACACACAAACAAAATCTCATCTTCTCCTTTTTATTCTCCTCATCATCAGATATGCATATCTCTACTCCAATTTCAGAAGGAGAGAATCTAGATGAAAAATTTGTAGCAATGAGCGTCACCCTTCCTGTTTAATAAGGAGCAGTTATGAAAATGCAGAAAAACCAGTTGGCTCCTTTGTTATCACCGTGTCTGAACTGCGATCACTGTTTGCATAAACAATGGGGATTACATCGATCAAGAAAAAAAGATGCAACTTGGAGGGAGAGAGAGAGACGTACATTTTTTTCTGCTCTACATGATGACATGGTTGAGGTGCTCTTGTATCGTTAAAAGAGATGGCCGGTGGGATAGGTACGAGAAGAGCCACGCCACACCAAGATCCGTTATGAGATCTCCTGCCACACCAAAAAAAAAGATGAGGTGGAGGATGAATGGATTGAGCAATAATGGATGATGTGCACAATCACCATCTTCATCTTTAAAATTTTTATCCATTTTACTCGCACAGGAGTCAAACTGAGAATAAAAATACACGAGGAGGGATAGGGAGAGTAGCAACTTGTCAAAGGATTGACACAAGCCGGTCACCACATAAAAAAATCATTATTTCGATGATATACGCAACACAAGAAAAAAGAGTTATGGGGATGATGAATTTTTCGAAACCATTTCAATTTTCACTTTCTGCCTCATCGCCATCATCATCAGAGAAGGATTGTGGTCATCATTTTGAGAATGATTAGAAGGAGTTGTGATCTCTCATCTCTTATGACGGCAGAAAAATCCTTTAGTGTGGATGGCGGCGAGAATTGTTATGAGTTGAGGAGGAAAATATTTATAACGTGTAAAAAATGTTGGATATTTCTTTGACTAGATTGTGATTAGGTTCATCAGGTTGATCAACACCAGCTCATTAGTGAGAATGCCGAGATCGCAAATCATTTTCTTTGCCGAGGCTTGACACTACCTACGCAAAAACTTGTAGAATCTCTCAGAGGTTAACGAGTTATTAGCTCTGTCATCTATCTTGTCTGTCACAAGTCTAGTCCGCTGGACACGGATAATCACTTTTTTATACTTTAGAATCACTTTACACTTCAAACTAATCGGCTATAGCTTTGCTCTAGTTTCAACGTAAGAGTAAGTTACAAATCGATATGGATTTTGGCGATTGTCACATTCATCTAAATTTATGGAATAATTTACCGCTATACGAGCAACTAACATTTTAATCATTCTCAAGTTCCGCCAGGATGGAGGTGAAAATTTTGAAAAATAGCAAAACGCTCAGCAAACTTAATTTGTATGACTTCATCGTAAAGACAAACTTGAAAATCAATCCTTTTTCTGATTTTCAAAGGTGTTCTCGGCGCCCAACAAGAGGTTTACATCTGTTCCCAATGAATAATGTGATTGTCTCCTGAGAAGAAGAAGAAGAAGAAGAAGAAAAAGGGACAAAAACCGGTTTCCTTTTTTTCTCGAAAAATGATACTCAAATGCCGACACACACATACTCACAAGTGCTACCAAATCATCATGATAATAACAATCTAATATAATAATAATGTTTTTAGCAATTGTTGCAGTTAATCAACACACTTCATTTTTCTACATTGTCATGTCATGCACTCATATGGATGTATAAAAGATATACCTACTTTATATGTATATCTTTATAAATGCACCAAAATGTGATTCATCCTTTTCTGTTAAAAATGCAATAGTCTGCACGCACGAATGATGAAAATGTATAAGATAATATATATTTATTATTATTTGTTGTACAACGTTAACGTGTTTTTGTTGACTTTTTGGGTGCAAACTGCAAAATGGGATGGGGAACAAGACTACTGTCCACTAATTGCTGGTTTTTTAACTACACTTTTATTTACAAGGGGAAAGCAGAGAAAAAAGGAATGTGTGAGCATAACAATATATAATCACAATTCATTCACACAAGCTGAGCTACAAAAAGGATTAAACATTTTCTTCAAATGATCCCACTTGACCCTTCAAAAGCCAACTCCTTCATTTCCTTCAGTTTTTTATCTCCTCCAAAAAATCTCAAAATCCCCTGCTGCTTTTATTTGTTTGGTTTGTTGCCTTCAAATAAAATCGAATAAAAATAGCTGTCTGTTTATTGTTTGCATTGCCACCATGACCAGAGCAAAGATCATGGGAAATCCGCCCACATTTTACTGCATATTTTAAAATATCCTTCCTTTACGAATGGGAAATAAAATCCTGCTCTAGATTTTATACTCATTCATTATGTAATTTGGAGTTTTTTATTATTTCAAAACGTTTTCTCAACATGATTTAAGGATAGTCAACAATGGGATTGTTATACAAGCGAAGAAAGGAGAGGAATGACAGTGTTAAGATATTTTTATGAGCTTTTCCTATTGTCATTCAATGGTAATTACCACCACTTATAAAGCTACTTACAACAAGGGTGCTGATGATGATGATCATGATGATCACTCAAAACTTGTGGAGGTGCACCAAGGCTAGCTCTACAAGAGCTCAAAACGCACTATCTCTATCGAGGAGGACGGTGACATGATGATGATGATCGTAAGAATGTCTTGTTTGTCTTTATCTCTCGAGAAAACAATCTTCTCGGGTGCTTTATTGTACAAGATGGACAAACCACTAGAAGAAGAAAAAATCACTCTGGCAAAAGGCAAAACTATAGCGAAAGGAATTCATTCATTCGTGGATGAGATTACTTTTACGACTTTGCAAGTCTTCAGTTGTCCTTTTTCTACTGTGTGTGGTCTTTAGTCTGGTCTTTTCTGTGTTTCAGGGTTTGGTTGAGTGGTCGCGTGCCATAGTCATAATCTCTGAAGAGGAACAATAAAGAAAGAGAGCTAGTTCTTGTGTAAACAAAACGAACCATGAATCATTTTACGCAACACTTGCAACAATGGCGAGATAGCTCACGTCATAAAGTTTAGCAAAACTCTAGTTTTCACAAACGGATAAGCAAAACAATCACAAAAGGACAGAAAGACAGTTCTTTTCATCCCAATTTTTTCTCCAAACAAGGGACAAAATCTGAAACAAATAAAAATCCTTTTTTCTCTCTCTTGATGTCATCATTATTATCATCACCCAGTCATCATCCTCCTCCTTACAAACAATGTGACAATGGGATTAGCTTGAAAAATCCTTTAAACAGCGTGGAAATCTTTGTGGCATCTGAGATTATACAGAAAAAATAGTAATTCCATTTTTTTGCTCGCTAAACGCAGACAAAAGAAGAAATTGTTTTCTCATCGATTATTCCACATAAAAACATACATCAATGCATAACTCGTCATCTTTATCTGGGGCGGAGTGAAGCCTTGCAAGAGATGAACAGAGAGAATCCACTAAAGAGAATATATTTCCCTTGACTTTTTTCCACAAGAATATCATTCCACATTTAATCATATTTTTCGTAGATCACCTCAATTGACAAGGAGCAAATAGTTATGAGAAATTATGATTTTGGCATGTATATATTTTTATTCAAGATAAGGAGCACACACAAGAGTGCTTTTGTTAGTGACTCGTCGGCAGAAAGGTGATGTGATTTGATTTGATGATGATGATTATTCTGTTCAGCTGACTAGTTTCCCCTCAAGGATCCACCAGCCCGTGCCCAGACTTCAGTGCCACGATAACCACTACCAACTGGTTAAATACATAAAAGCATATAACCACACACACTCACTCACCAAGCTTTTCAATCCCATCATTATAATCATCCTCTGAGAAAAAATAATATGTATATTAACGTAACGGGCATCATTCCATGTAGCGTTCCGCTACATCAAAATGTAACATTTGGAGTGCACACCAATTTATTTCTTATGGATTCACCTCAGAACAATGTTGACTAGAGGAGAACTCATCATTTCAATAATGGATAAAATGGATGAAGTAATTGAGAGTGATGATGCTAGCTGGCGATCTCTCCACCAAGCGTAATATATTTATTATCCTCAAATCCCACTCCCAACAATCCAATTCTCCTGAGATGGCTTACTACCCCACATTGTTAAGAACTGTTTGGATGTTGTTATATTGTTGTCGCAGAGGATATTCACTGTATATACCCTAAAGAGATGACGATCATCATCATCAATGCAATTCCTCTGATACTCAAGCAGATGCAAGCATAAACTACTAGATATATGGTGTGGGCCACACCCAACAAAAAAAATCTCCTCGCTAGACCAGCTTCTCTTTTCTACACTTACAGTTATAATAGAATATTTTTTTTTCCCTTCAAGAGGACAACATCTCTGAGGTGCCTGAAGCACTTTATACTAGAGCAAGGATGAATCCCAAAAACCAGCTGTAAGTTTTGCATTACTTGCATCCATATCCCATTGTTTGCTCGCAAACACAATTTTTTTCTCTTCTTCTTCTCAGATGATGATCAAAAACCGCAAGAGAACTGCATCAAATAATACACACTCTTTGGGTAATAATAATGACAAAGCAAGAATAGTCAAGACTGCGCAGGTCCACTCCTGCAGGTCTGGGATTTTGTTGTTACGCTTTTTTTCCTTCTTTTGTTGACTCACTGCCTTACTGACTGAGATTCTGAGTTACCTGCTCCCCTCGAAAAACAGCTTGCCCAGAGAGGAGAGATGGTTTAAAGGGATTGTTATCATTTTTAGACGTAAAAAGATCCCATGCGGAAAGTGGATGGGATCTCGAGCAAAACGCTCAAGAGTACAATGAACGCTCAGTGGAAATTTTTGTTTAATTACCTTACGCACCTCGTTGAGATGGGGCTGACCACAAAAAAAGAAACAATTATATAAAAAGAATAATATAAAAAAATAATCTGTTCAATGCACGAGGTTAATCTAAGGATTACGTAGTGGGGATGAGGATAACAGTGATTATCACGGTTTTCGATGGGTTTGAATACATAACATGCAACAGTGTGCACCTCCACATGCAACACGATAAAATAATTACTATAACCACGTCGGAAAAAATGTTGAGGCATGGCGTGGTTACTCACATTGAAATATGTATATCCACCCCTACAACAAAAACAGAAAGGTAAAAGCGAGCAACTGCCACTGAAGAAGGATGAACGTATGCCAAAAATGATTACGTATTTCGTACCAACATCCCCACAAGCAGAGGAAGCTTTACAAGAAGAAAAAAGTTTAAATGGTCTTTTTGGCTGCTGCTCACTTCAAAGGTTCGAGAGATGCAGGGTCTGCTCTCGTTTCTTTTCTTTCACTTTCCTTTAAGCGAGCTAACACACACATATTCCCTTCACAGTGGAGACTAGTTTGAGTAGTCTACTCGCATTAAAAAATTCGCATTTAGGTAGCGTACCGCATGAGAGCACATAGGCTTGTATAATTCTACGCAGATTATTCATTAGGATATATACATGCGAGGGCATAAGCATCCCTTGAAAAAGATCAGAGCAGACCACACCAATTTTTTCAAGCAAGGTATATCTTTGAGAGAGAGAGAAGAAAACCACGAACGAAAGTGAATCTGAATGTGAGTCACACAATATGTGTGAGTAACTTGCACTTGTTTCAATCATTTTAAGAGTGTGCACAGATTACAATAGATAGACGTGTGTGTAAGTAAAAGATAGACGTAGACACTCGTATGTAATAATAATATCACAAGGGATATCATGACTCTTATGGTTTTTAAACTTTTTCTCAAAAATATTACACACTACGATATTATGTGGATTTTTTAAGGGCAGCGACTTTGCTCTAGTGACTCGGCCCATCGTCAATCTTTCAAGTGCATTTTGAGCATCTCAATCTCTAAAGATGAATGAAGGAAAGAGAGTAAACTTGTCTAATTATCCTATCCACCTTTTCACGCTTTGCACAGAATGTGTAAAGATCACTGACTAAGAGAAGCATTGCGAGGAGTAGCGGATTCACGGAGGGACACTCCCTTCCCAGCTATTTCACTTTTTGGTCGCAATAAGATAGACGCGTTTAATGCATGTGTTATCAAAATTTGCGTCAAACTAGGCACTCTATATAAAAGTATATAGCGAGAGACACAAGGAGGGATGAATATTTACCCATTGGCTTACTAACTCTGATGATTATTGAGAGAGATTCACTTGCATTTTCTATCTGCGAGACGAGACCACACCAAAAACATTGTCGAGAGAGCCACGCCATGCGTAAGAGATGCAGAGAGTAGAAGCCCTTACGTATATCAACAGTGCAAAAAATATTGGAGAGAAGGGATTTAAGGTTTAAATCAGGATAAACACTTGCTGTGCTAGTATCCCTTGGAAAGAGGGGAAACAAGGATCATCTGAAAAGTTTACCTTGTCGGGGGTGGCTTCATTGTGTAATATGGAGAGCACGCGCTCATGTAACATTTGAAGTGTTTTTTCAAAAAATACAAGGATCAAGTGCACACTCCACACGGATGTCAGTCACCATCACACACACGCCGTGGTGGTACTACAGAATACACTTGTCTTCCGGATGCTAAAGCGGAAACTTACCAAAAGGAAACTAAAGTGCCTTGATTTACCAAAAAGGGATTTACTCGCAAGAGATTTAATTGAAATTAAAACAAAGTTTAGGAAAAAGTGAAAAGGAGAAAGGTGACAAAAGGATTTTTTGAAACATGGCTGCTGGGAAAAAGTGAAGGAAAAACTGGTGCATTTGTGAGTACAGCACGCTTTGGAACGGTGATGGATTTTGCGCTCCCTAAGTTTTGAACAAAGACAAAGCTTAAAACGTGTTTGACTGAGGTGTGCCTTAAAAGTGATTCCGTTTTTGAAAACGATTTCTCAACAATCTTCCATTCTCCACGACTCGGAATTGCTAAGTAATTTTCACCTTGTGTGGGATAAAGTTTGCTAAGTGTGAAAAATATAGTGACTGTCTAATTTTGGAAACTTTAATCAACTCGTAAATATTCACTGCTAAAGGATAATAAGGATATAAACTCTTGTTTAAAAAAGTATCAATATTAATTACCGGATAACTCGAGGTAAGCATTTGTTTTCTCTAATTTCTCCAAAATCTCCTCCAAAAACGTTACCCCTACACTTATTTCAAAAAGGATTATGCATATCATTATTCAGAAGAAGAAAAAATCTTGACAAGTTTACTCTTTTTTTTTAAAAAAAGTCGTTATTGGGATAGAAAGGGCAATTAGCAAAAAGGTTGCTTCACTCTCTCGCCCTTTATGTCGTTACAAACCTGCACATCAGTGCGCACATGGTTGCTGTCATCATTACATCTCCTTTTTTCAGTAGTGGGAGCACGAGAGAAAGTCGCTTTTGTAAGCTACCATTTCTTTTAACAAAAAAACCGACCACCACACCTGACCACAATTCTAGGCAACCTTGTTACCATCTTACTTCACCTTATCCGCCTCTACAAAATTCGTAACAATCTAGCTCAATCTGTGACATTTGTCCTGACGATAATCATATCATCTAGTGGGGCAAATTGAAACGACCTCCAGAAAAAAATAATTTAACAGAGTCCAACTTACCCACATTTGGAATAACTGTATCATCAAAACCAAAAGGCTACATCCTCCTTCTCAAATCTTGCACAAAAAAGTGGATCCTTTTCAACAAAAAATCTGTTCATTCCAACATAAATTGAATATTGGATTGGGAAGATGACAAAAGCATAAAAAATATTTATATGCAAAAATCCCCACATCATCTCTCCCCTCTACATAATAATACACATATATCTCTCCCAGTTATTGTTGTACCATCCCAAATGATCTTATGCAGTCATTCCTCAGTAATAACAATAATAACAATGATGATGATGCCGATAGGGAAAAAATGAAATGGAGAGTGAGTCTCATCGAGCAGAGAGCAGGTAGCAATAAGCTATGAACTTGCCTTTATTATTTTTGCTGGCTGCGTAAGTATAAAATGTGTAACAGTACATACTGATGAGGACATTTTGCAAGAAAAAAATCCTAAGGACGACCAAACAACCATGCTATAAGAGAGGAAAGATGAGAGAGATGATCTTCGATACCACACCCTGTTTGGTTCGATGTTCCTCCACATAACAATAATATTGCATCTAGACCAATTTTTTTTCCCCTTGCGTGGAAGAGAGACAGATGAGCTTGTAAATAAATAAGGGGATGATGATGATGATGATGGTAATAATAAATGGGAATATAATCTGATTGTGAGGAGAGCACCTGGGAGCCTATTCTAATGTGCATTGCGAGACTTTTTTTCTCAAGAAGGACGACTGCAACTTGTCCGTCTACTTACATGTAATACGGATCAGAAGAATATCGCGAAAAAATTGGAAGGGATATACCCACATTTATACAAGTGTATAGGGGTGATATAGGGATATATATATTTATGTATATAAAGTTTGGATTGCATCTCTCTCGTCGTCGAAAAAGGGAATGAGAGATGAGAGTGGATTGGTGTGGTGATGCAGTTCTGCGAGTCGTCTTGATCTAGTTTTTCCATCCCACCACACCCTTTCAATTGCCGAGCTTCTTCTTGCAAGCACTTTCGTCCAACTTCTTCTTGAGCAGCATCCTCTCTCATCAACGTCGTCGTCTTCTTTTTGCCGAGGACGTCAACTCACACAGAGAGAGAGAGAGAGATATAAAATACAATTTTTTTCTCATCTGGTTCTCTCATCTCATCACAATCATCACTGTTACTTTCCTTTGAACCACAGTACCACCGTGCCACCACCTTTGTGAGATGTTATGTATATCGAAATATTCGTAATAACGAAATAATCACAATTTTTTCTTCTTCTAAATTGCAAGCCCATTCTTTAGCCTCATCCCTTAGATTATTATTGAGTTTTGTTCATTTAAATTGGCAAAAAGGAGCTCTAGAATATGAAACTTTTTTTCTCAGATGTGAAATCCTCTTCGTGGTCTCCCATCTTGTGGGGAATATTATATTATACAGGCTATATATTTTTTATTGGGATAAATAGTCATCATCATTGAGAGGTGGTCACATAACGCGTTTTTATTGTTGTCAGGTATGTTATGATGAGGGTCGTTCATTGCTACACATTTTTGTATTCTTCTTGGGATGCTTGAGTGGGGCGCGTCCATCCACCTTTTTCCAAACGTCGTCTTCATCTCTCTCCCCCTTTGACTTGTTACACTTTTTTTTCTCTTATTTATTTATTATTGCAGAATACATTTTATTACTTGCTTAAAGCCACAAAAAGAAGAAAAAAACTTTTTTTTACAATCTCTTCTTTTTGATATACCTTCTTGTACATAAAGATGACGATATTGATATTGAGATTTGTGAAGAGAATGAAAAAAAAAAGCTTTTAGCCAAAAGGGATAAAATTGTATTCGGACGACCTCCACAAAAAATCAACGGCCTTTACCATCCATCTCATGCATTTTTAGTGCTCAAAAGGTTGAAAACAATTTGAATTATATTTGGCTACATTTACATTCAATTAAAAAATTACCCTGAGAAATCAACCTGATGCGGGCTAATAACAGGGTAGAAAAATTCTTCAAGTAGGGTGAGAATTTATTTGGGTTGAGATTCATCTCAACGAAAAAAACACATAATTGGGCCAGTGAGCTGGAAAAGATGCGTAGTTTGGAGTCAACTTTTGCATGCATTTATTTTTCGAGTTGCGATAACATTCCATTTTTTTCCCTTGGACGACCTTCTTCTTCATCAACTCGACATGATGTGATTTTTTTCTCTCTCTCTCTCGTTCAACAAGTGACCAGATCACAGAGCAAGATTGCAATCAATCCTTGATGAGCATTGTGCATATTAAAGTTGAGCTGCTTGCCGTAAAGTCAAAAATCCAGTTCCTGGATGTCCTTAGAGTAAA
>JAHZNA010001794.1:0-13264 GCA_027743935.1 Sinodicranocentrus sp. ZH6
TTGATACTAAAAATGGTTTAAGTGTAATATCAAGCGTTGTCTGAATTTTGTTCATAAGATATTGTAGACTTTAGATTTCAGTCTCATATCAGCAGTGTAGACGTCAAAACTATCACGTTTGTAGTGTAAGTTTCTATCGTACCTTTTGCAGAACAAGATTTAAGCTGAATTTTTCATCAACTCGGCTGCCATGCTAGCCTTGAGTTGGGCAGATGATTCCAGTCATTGCCAAAAAAAGAAACAACATTATAATCGTACGAAGCTCTTAATCCTTACCCCCTACCTCTGCCAAAAAATTGATTACATGCTTGATAATTTTATAATGATTACACACTGATAGTATCGCTGTAAAATGGAAGAAGAACATAGTTCCGCCTGTGTTATATCCTTCCTCTGTACAAAATAGGCGGAGAGGTGAACATTACGAAAGCAATTTATTCCAGTAAAACAAGTATTTTGAGATAAAAGCGGATGTACATATTTCGGTATTGTGGAAAAAACACATTTTAGTAAATCCAGCGTTTTATTTGAGTTTTAGTTTGAGATCTTATAATTGATATAATTTGATTTTGAATTGTGTAAGATCCGGGTTCTGCTCCTCGTATTTCTTAGAAATTAATTTCCAAATATTTACTCGGTACGTCTAAGAAAATATTCCAGTATGTGTATAATTTTGTGCTTAAATTGTCCTTTGAAAGGTAAGTTCAAAGTTGTGAATTTTTAAGAAATGGAGTTAGCTTCCCTTTTCATGAATAAAATGCTATCTAAATTATTGAATTTTGCACTTACAAGTACGAACGTCAAGTGTTTCATAGGTAAGTATATATTTATGAGAAGTGAAGTTAGCACTGTATTTCTTTAGACTATTAAACCACAATTTTGCTTACGCACCTTAAAAAGTAACTTGAACGAAATCTATTCAGCTGGATGTTATTAATATTAATGCCGATCTGGTATATATGAACAGACATAAACATGTGCGACTAAAAGATGTAGTAAAACATCAGCAAATATTGCTAAAAGCCTGAATGATTTTATACAAAAAAAATAAAAATCCCATTTTGTCAGCCCACTCTCTGTCATATACATGTGATACATATCAGTGTTACATTTGGTAGAAAGGTGATTCTTCACAAGGGAAACAAAGTGTGAATGAAAGCTCGGAAAGCTGTTATTGCTCATTAAAGTCAAACTCTGAAAAGGCAAGAGGTATAGATTGTATCTGGTCGTATATTAGCATGTACATGGATTTGGAATTATAATGGCTCATCAAGCTCTAGCTGATTATGAGAGCGTATGACGAATATGCAAACATAAAGCTGAATATCCTCTTAGCTCAAAGGCTTTTTTGAACGAAAGGAAATGACGTCAGACCCAGCCAGACCGATTCTATCTGCTCCGTATGTGATTGTAAAAATGCACCTTTACACATTAAGCCCACTACAAACAACATCTCGCAGCAAAGTCGGCAAGTCTCAAAACGCAACTCCTCAATTTCATTCACTCACACACTTTTACACGGTCTTTTCAGCACGTACACGTTTATATATACGTGCTCACAAACGTGCCTCTACAAAATGTCTATTTCGCTATATGCAAGGGATGGAGCACACAAGGGATCATTTAGAACACTATAACATTCAATTATTTACTCAAAGTAAAGGCAAGATAAAAGAATTGCAAATACAAGAGTCATCCTTGCCTTGCTTGGCAAACGTAAGAGAGATATCCTTCCACGCACTCATATATATGTACATTCACGTACAAACATTTGAAATTGAAATTGTTAAGAAATAAGTCAAGATGATGTGATCCTTGTACGTGCAAAAGATGAGATAAAAGAAAAAGGAAAGCCTTTACTTTGCTTCGTGAGCATGAAAGGGCATGGGTAAATGGAATGGGTGGATGGATGTGTAGTGAACGTAAACGCAAGTGAAAAAGAACTTGATATGTGTAGTTCTCAGTTCTCATGGCCGTACGATATTCTCCTTGCATTCAAAAAGTACTTCTTGTGTGTAAAGTAAATTATATCAATGGGAACGGGATGGATGGTTGCTAAACCATAAGCTGCTGAGCTGATGACGATAGCTAGTTTGTACACTGACAATACAATATGTTTAACTTATGTATCATGTATAGATATGCTTGTAGTATGTGTTATGAGTGCTAGTATGAATGTAGTACATCATCACATCCTATTTGTTCACATTCACAAAAAAAGATACATATATTTTACATACTCATCACTATTACTATTACTATATCCAACCCAAACTCTACTAAATAACATTTCTTTCATAAAATATAGTTGATCTGATATTCATAGCACAACATCCGTGATTTTTATCCAGCATTTTACTACCAGATTTTTAGGTTAATCATATATTGCTCTGTAGAGTGTAGAAATTTGAAAATGTAGGTATTGTTTTTTTAAAACTAAAACTCATTTCTTGCGAAAGATCTTCATCTTTGAAATCAAGAGGAGTGTATTCTTGTCTTGTGTGTAGTGTTGTGAGGGAGTAGTAGAAAGAGATTAGGAATTGAATCAGTTTAGAAAGGAAGATTTACCAACTATACAAGGTGATAATATCCTCTTTTCGCTGTGTGCTTAAGCTGCTCTAGGTGTTCCTGCAGTTACTCATTTCAACTTTTTAAGGTGAGGAAGTTATTTCCCAAGAAATATCTTTACGTACAACTTAACAATATGAAACTATGTATCATCTAATTTACTGTACTAAAATAAGTATACCTACTAGTTATAGTTATATATAATGGATCCTCCCACATGCAAACTTTCTAGGTAGTGTAAGACTCATACTAGATTAATTAATTACTACACCTAGTACGTAAGCTAATTTTCATTCTGCCAAGGTGCACAATCTTAACGAGAATGTGCAAGTGATAAGACTGGTGTACAGAGTGAAGATTTTGGGGAAACACCTGAGCTGAGACTGGGCTCTTTGTACTGGAGGTTAATTATGTACGAAGAAACGAGGTTCTTCTTCATCAATCAAGTTTATTTTTGAAGGAACATAGCATCCTCTGCAGTCTGTCTGTATACACCCACAACTCAAATAAAATCCAACCACGATACATTGGCACATTGCAAATCAAACCTGTGCCCGAGGTCTGTCTACAAGTCCAGTGCAAAAATAATATTCAATGTCTGTCAGAGTGAGTCAGTTTTGTTTGGTGTGAGTTAGTGAGGTAAACCACACACTTCCTCTCATTGTGCCAGTTTCATTAAAGTAGATACGTAAAACCAAATTGCGCTATTTGGAGCTGAGGAGGAGTTCGCCTCGACTCTTGTTATATTTTATGTTGATCATATTTTCAGTTTTGCTCTAAGCAAAATTTTAACAGGCTACATGAGCAAATGATTGATTAGGTAATTATAAAAAGCTCATCATCACCGTTCCGCATTTCCACTTTTAATTTGCATCGTTAATAGGAACACCATAATTACACACATCACACGCTTTCGAGTAAGATAATCATAATAAACACTTCATTTCATATAAACCAGGCGTTAGTCAGTGAAGCGGCAGAGATTCCGAACCTGGGTCTGGTACCGTGCTGGGCTGGGAAAGTTCTTCACAGTAGCTGCGAGCTGGAATCTGACGAGTGTATTTTTTGAGAATAAAATTAGTTTCCTAAGGAAATAAAACACTCAGATGTAGGGTCAGTTGAATTATTACCAGACGTGATTCGTTTCACCAATGGCCAGTTAGAATCAAAGAAGCATATCATTAATTTGTAAATTTATACAGAAATGATTTAGATTGATAATTCCTCAATTTGCAATCAGAGCAAATAACGTCGAAACCAAAAATAAATAATATAAAGCCCAATGTTTGACTTCGTTCATGATGCTAGTTAAGGTTAGTTTAGTTCTCAAAGAAATGAAATATATATGTGCGTAGTTGTTTTTGCGGAGGACGGTACATGAATTTGAATTAGCAGAATTTAATTTCGCACTAATTTGAACATGCTTTTGCATAGTAAATACTCTGTGAAGAATGAGCCCACCAACATTGAAAATACATTTACGAGCAAACAATCCTTTTTCCACGGTTTTAAAAAGAAGGCCTACCAAATAATCGAGTTAGTTTTTTTCCAGTGCAGTGCTAGGCTTGGTAGGAGTACTATGTTATACGTACGTGTAGTTGAATTAAGTACATCGACTAATCGTAAGTAAATTCTCACACTCACACTACTTGTCATTTTTGTTACAGATCACCGATCAATCTCCGTTGATCAGTAGAGTTTACAGCACACCGGGATTGGTGTTTTTTCTTTCCACCAAAATCTGAATTTGGGGCTTGAGAAAGGACTAACAACGCTGGGGGATGTTTACGTGAATGGGACCTCGCTTAGGTAAATTCTCCCGACACTCATACGATATGAGCAGTGATAGAAGTGAGAAGCGCTCCAAGGACCCGCACCCCAGCACATCTGCTGGAGCAAGTCTGGATCCATTGAAAATTGAAGTTGAGAAAGATTCTGACGATCAGAGTGACAGTAAAAGTTCGAGCGGTAGCGGTGAAACAACTTGTAGTTCTTGGAGGACTAGATCTGACCGATGGTCAAAATCTAGAAGACCAGTGAAGAATGGGAATAGCACTTTTTTTGGAAAGCGAAATAAAAAGTGGTTAATGAGCGGTAGAAAAAGTAAATCTGAGCCAGCAGCAGAAGCAGAATCACCTCCAAATGGAGGAGTGAACTGTGTTTGCACATTGTACCGGAAAACCAGTGCTGAAGAACCCGGACCTTCCAACACAGCAGTGAATCAAAATAACGGTATGTTAGCATTTTTCCTTTGGAAATGTTTCGAATCTTATCATTAATCTATAACTAAGAACGTACATACATGTGATTTTAATTTTACTAACCCCCTTTATTATAGCTGTCGCCCAACCTATCATTGATTTAAGCAAATTTAATCCAGCGGATTTTCCAATCGATGATGAAGACGAAAGAATGAGGCAGCAACGTGCCAAGGAAATGGCTGAGGGTGTTGACGTCTCCGTTTTGCTCGGAGGTCTTGCACTGGCCAATACTGACTTGTACCATGCACATTCTCAGGTATAGCAGTACCCTGAAGATGTTATTGATAGTAGGTTTATTAATTTCACGAAATGTTACAGTGGAGTTTATTTGGAAAATATTTTTTTTCTTTCTAGGTTGATTATATACACTATTTAGTTCCTGATCTTAAAGAGATTACCAATTGTTCCTTCTACTGGGGAAAAATTGATCGTTATGAAGCTGAAAAATTATTGGAGGGTAAACCTGAAGGAACATTTTTACTGAGAGATTCTGCCCAAGAGGAGTACCTGTTTTCAGTTAGTTTTAGGTGAGTAACGCAACTTTCATTAGTTTTTACTATGTTGTAGATAAACACTCACAAACTATTGTCAGTAAACTCATATATTTGGAATGACGTAAATCGGCTGTGGCAGTATTGTCAATAACGGCTTCGAACGAGGAGGATCTTATGTTGATCTCGTCTTCATGATGTCTCTACCTGTTGGTCTGCACTGCACTACAATCACTCAACTCGTTTGTATAAAAAAAAGTATGATTTCAAAGCGTTTTAAGCTTTGTCATTTTCTTAATGTAAAATATATGTATGGAAAGTTACCTTTAATTCAGATACCCAATTCAAGCTATATACCCGTATTCTATTTCTGAAACATATAGCACTGTCTAACAAAGGGTAGTCTTTACGTCTTTCTCTTAAACTCTTAAATTGGATAGGAGCGACTATCGAATGTACGACCTGTGTATTAACTGTAATTAAATGTTTTGGAGTTGGAGATGACGATCGAAACGAAAAATTGAAACCCAGCTTTGATTTTTCCGATTTTCGCTCTTCATAGTTATTAACAGTTTGAGTTTTTAAATACTTCTGTAGAATAGGATAGTATAGCTACTATGTAGACTCATAATTAATGTGATATACCATATTATAACCTAGATATAGAAAGAATCCATCTTCATTTGTCCTTCCTCGATATCGCATTTATTTAATAGTTGGAAAATAACACGTACTAATCGTGTATACCATGTCAGCATGTGTTAACCACATTTTACGTTATTTTTACGAATATTTAATCTACAAAACTTTCGCTAAGATAAAAAGTTCCATGAGTTCGATATAATATAATGCGGATTGTACATGTTCGATATACTTTTTTTTTTGCTTTTTAAGTCATCATATAATACATTGTGAATATAGCTGTTCAACTTTGTAAGAATACTAAACATTTGATTTTGATTAGTTTTTTTTGAATAATGAAGACAATTTTAACGCGGAGATTTAAGCCAGATTTGTATTAAGTGAAAAATATTTCCTTTGTGGATTCTTGTTCATATTTTTATTTTTACTGTTCCTAAAAATATAGTTTACTAGCTTTCATTAGATATTTAACTTAAAGCGGTGAAGTAAATCAAAACTAAAGTGATATTAAATTGATAAATGCAGACAAATCAATATCCTCAACTTTGCTGTGAATAATTAAAAAGCTTGCACGCGTAAAAATATAAAAGTTGAGAGCGCAAATTTGACAGCTAATCGACCATCTATAATTCTGGAACTTCCCGAAAAACCTATACACCTGTTTTAAAAGGCCTAAGGCAATGGAAATCTACATGTGGAAAATAAATTATGATGTTATATAAATTTTATCGTTTAGAGATCAACTCCTGTTAAAGCATAAAAAGGCGCTGTGTAAATTAATTTCCTTCCATGAGCATCTAAGCTTCACACAGAAACTGAAAACTCGTCTTCGTGAATAGGAATTGAATTATCATGGTCAAAGGTAAGCTTCAAAGATTTTTCAATTTTTCATAAAAACTGTGTGAAAACCGGAAACCGACACTTGATCGCATTGTTTGCATTGCATTGCTATATTGTACTCAAAATCACAGACCCAATTCTCTGCTCAAATCGCACAGTTTTTCATTGCGTCATGCATTGCAAACTTATTACCACCACGCAAGCAAGGCACACGCACGCACAGGCACATACCTAATTTACTTACCTTCTCATAATCACAATCACAGTACCACATATTACTCTTTTTTGGCACAGACAAGGGATTAGTGTATATCCTGAGCAAAGTACAATGTGTGTGGCTGGGGAAAAGAGACATCGCGCAATTCTTGAATACACCTTGGGCAAGGATTAGTGTACCTTTGGTGCCATCACATTGCATTGCTGCGTTGTGAGATATGAGAAATGCAAAACGATACCTGCTATATTTCCAAAATTATCTATATTGTGTGCTCTGTGAAAAGTATTGAACTAACAAGGAACAAACATCCAATACTGTGAAGTCTTTAGAAAGCTGTATGAAGCGGTGAAGTTAGTATACAAATTTATGCAATATACACGCCGCTTCCGCAAACACAAGTAGTTCTTTGTATAGAAATTACAATAATACGGTATCAAACTTGCACTATTTTTTTAGAAGGACAACAGAGATCTTGCATCATCATCAGTTGGAGTTGGAACAAAAGCGGAAGTTAAAGAGAAAAAGGTAAATCTTCAAAAACATAAAGAAATATTATGCATTTTGTAATTGGGGTGAATAATATTCTACTGGTTAAAGAACTATCAACTATTTGCACACATCTGTGATTCTTTTCTTTATCCAGTTCTTTGGTTGTGTTTGTCAAGCCACATGTATCTGAGTTTGGGATGGTGTAAAGTTTAACTGTTAAGTTTTCCGGATTCATTTAAATCTCCATCGAAATACGCCAGATAATATCCGTAGCGTAGAATTGTTGGCAAACATCAATGAGTCAGAGTCAGTACACTGACAACTGTGACTTGATGATTTTTTTTGTATGTGCAGTTTTCTACTTCAACAACCAATCGGTGAAGGAATAGGAGTAAGACTTGCCTTGCCCTCAACGCAACATAAATCAGTACCAACGAGCTCTCATTAAATCGTCGTTAATACAAAATCGAAATTCTTGGGCTGGATGCTTTCCAGCGTGTCTAATCTAGTACCGATATTTTCAGTATCCCAAGAGAAGTTTGGGAATAATTTGGTGAGTCGTCAGACATCAGAGCATGTATGATGATGATATATGTAAAAATTTAAAAATGAAATGCAATCCAAATTTAGTCAACAGTGACAGTCACAGTCTAGTATATATCCATATCCATATTTATTATTATTAATATTTGTAGAAATGCATCTTACGTTCAACGTATTGTATTAGTCAAACAATGACAATGAATTATGTTAATTGAATTAATGGTATTAATTGGTATTTGGTATTATGAAGAAGATAATATACCATGCATCCATTGGAATGATTGAGTCAATAGTTTAGTGTATAAATTTCATATTTGTTTTTCTGCAGGAAACACAACTGATAATCGGTGTATCAACGAAACAAAATGCTCAATCTTACCAAGTCAGCGTGGGGTATTGCGGCAGGCCTTAGTGGATTGTTACTAGTTGGATACTGCATATACTTTGATCAGAAAAGAAGAACTGACCCCAATTTCAAGAGGAAGCTTAGGGAGCGTAAGTTGATTTACGGAAAAAGCTTTCTTGACTCCAGTGTGAAGAGTGGACGAATATTGAATATTATGCACCTTCATCATTCATACTCAATACTTGCTAATTACTGTGGTTTACAGGGAGGAAGCAAAGGCGTTTAGCTAAGTCTACCGGAACCAATATGCCTGATCTCAGAGATCAAGAGGCAGTGCAGAAATTCTTTTTATCTGAAGTACAGCTTGGAGAGGACTTGCTCAGTCAAGGAGATGTAGAAGGAGCAGTTGAACATCTTGGAAGTGCCATTGCTGTTTGCGGTCATCCGCAGCAATTGCTTCAGATTCTTCAACAAACTTTGCCTCCTCAGGTTTTCCACCGCTTGTTACAGCGACTTCCCATGATCGGTCAAGTAAGTACAGATACCTGTGCTATTGGCTATAAAATAATAAAGATATAAGTTAATTTAAAAAATATTAACTTTAGGCGGTACGAACGAGACAAATGGAACGGTACGGCGATGAAGAAAAAGGTTCAGCATCAGCTTCTGAAGGTCCTATGATAACAATAGGGATGGGAGCTCCAGGTCTAAGTCTTGGAGCAGGCAGTGCACAGCCATCCATTCTAGCAGTTGATGACGAACTAGAGTGAAAATACTCTTTTTCGCGATGTTCCGTAAAGCATCCTCTCACCTGTAAAATCTTATGTATAAACCATCCACTTGCAGTCAACGATGAATCAGTAAATAAGGGTTGCATGTAAACGTGAAGTGTATTAGAATGATCATTTTTAATTATTTGATAGTTGTATAACGGCCTGGCCTGTAGTCTTTATATAAAAAAAACTTGTCAGACAAAGCTTTTAGATTTAGATTAATTGAACAAGGTAAATCTTCGTGAAACGAAACACCAAGAGTCAGAAAGAAGTCAGAGGAAAGTAGCTCGTTGTAAGTAAAGTAGTCAGAAGAGCCAGAGAGACACCAAGAGGTATGATATCTTGCTCCATGGTGTGTAGCTCAAATGGCGTAAATTAAGTATTCACGTATAATTAAATTAATTATTTGTAATTTTGCTATCCAAACAATATCCATAATGTGCCGGTATGCAAGTGTCAAGTGTATGGGGACGTTGCGGGCATATTTTTCGGATGTCCATATTTATGGACAGGCTTAATAGACTGAATGAAAACTTAAACTTTGGCAATGTGTAACAGATTTTTGTCGAACTATATACAACTTACGAAATACGAAATCGTTAGCCTCTCCAATCAAGTCATAATAATATGGAACTTGCATGATTTACTGGTAGTTGCTTTAGCTGATATAAATATAATGCTGATTTTGTTTTGTAGTCTCAGTTGTCCTGAATGGGCAGTAGTTTAATTTTTGATAGTTCAAACTAGTAAATGTTCTCATTTTAGTTAATAAGTGATGTGTAGCATTTAAATTAACATTTAGATATGGTTACATAGTATGTATATATGTATAAGGCACTGAGATGTAACTTCCGAACGAAACCTTATATCAAACGAAACTATGACATAAAGAGACAGTCTGCCCTAGCGTTGGTAAGCTCCGTGTGGTAAAAATCGTACAATTTCTTATTGTACTCTTTACATATTACATGTATGATATATCACAACTTACTTTACAGTTGACAGTATCCATGATGAGGTTGTTATCTCCGAAACAGAAATGCAAACACGTAAGTGTGTATAAAACTTGCTAATAAAAGAAATCATTTATAATTCAGTATAAAAGATGTGTGTTGGCGTTGGTGGTTGGCATTAATAAACGAATTATTATTCGTATGTATAGCTGTTGCATTAAAGTATGTTTGCTTTTCATCGGCTTGATCCTGTAGGTATGATTATGATCTTGTTAAGCTTTACCTACATCTAAACGCTATGCTAATCAATTCATAAGTCATCTAATACACGTTTAGGTTTTTCTAAAGCAGCCGAGTCAACTCAAACGTTAAGGTAAAAAGCTTTAAAGGGAATTGAATGTTTGACAAACGGCATAATGAGTGAAAGACCTGCATAATATTATATCGAAGAGAGCAGAATATCACGAATCTTAAGAGCTATAAAGCTATAATATGACTTAAAAGAGCATGTAGCATATTTGTGCAATTTAATTTATTATGTTTAAGTTATTCAGATGTTGTAATGTGTCGTGTTCTGGAAAGACTTCAGTGTGCAGGTCTCTGAAGCTGAAGTGGCACTTGTCTTATTATTCGGTAGATAAAAAGGTAACCCTATGAGCTCAGCATCCGAATTACTTTGCAGTGAGCTTTTAGTACTTGAACAAAACAACGATGCATTTTATTCATGTACTGGTTGTTTTTCATCGCAGGTGAAGTTGTATATTCACTCATTCATGATTTGCCTCACCACAGTCAGTCAGTAGTATTATTTATTTAAGCAGGACAGGATTTACCAACTGAAGTGTTTTATTTAGCGAAGATTAACTTATAAAGGTCTTGATTCGATTTTTCCATTCCGACTAGATCACCACCATTGATCTCATTTTGTTTTGTGGTATTTACGCTCATCATTCTTTTTAATACATGTATGCATGCGTGTGAATCTTATGCAAACATTGTGCTGAAACTGCTACTCATCGTCAGTTACGCATTTGGCGTAATATCAGAAATCAGAACCATGATTTTGCTGTTCCAATTCCGTTTAGTGGTACATCGAGTAATTTCCACAAACGTAGATCTCGATCCTTAATTCATAAGCACGACTACTAAGCTAAGAATATCCCATATCTCGGTCGGAGCGTCGGAAGGAAGTCCTTAGGATGTTCAGCAAAACTCTGTGATCTGAAATGCTTGCCTTCAATCGAGCACCATGCGATGCAAACTTAATCCCATTATTGTGAACGAACAAGGTTTTATTTTAACTCGTCTGTATTTTACATCTGCTTGTTAGTATTGCGTCGAGCTTAACAGATACCTAATACCTAATGATAAGCAGTTTAAGAGATACGCACATACATGTGCATTAATTCAAGCAAAATGTGCATATAATCGCACGCACTTGTGGATGTTGTTGCTACAATACACGTCAATGTTGAGTTAGCTGTTCTTTCTAATCATAGAACCACCCTGTAGAAGTACAATCAAGGTTGCATTTTATTATTGGATACTGCTGAAGACATATGTACAATATTATACAAGGTGACAGGTGGTTCAGCCAGTTTCTTGATATTGCACAGTGCACTGTGCACACAGCTTATATTTGTTGGTACCTGCAGACTTGGCATTTCCAATGCACATCGTTGTGCGACCAACGTGTAAATGTAGTAACTCATGAAGGTACAGCGTACAGTTGTAGTTTTGTGTAGTTTTACTGTATGATAAGTATATTGCATTGTTTCTTTACAATCTGCATTCAAGTTATTTACATACTATACTGCTCATATTTTACTCTTCTTCTAATAACCTTGACTAGGACGGTTGTCAGCCTTGCAGCAACGTAAAAAATAAAATTTCATGCAAGGCAAAGCAGCTCGCTTTCGTGGTTACATAGTGGTTAGGAATGTTATGATTTTAGGATTAGAATAGGAATAGATTATTAACAAGTATGCTGATTGGTTTGTAAAGTTAGTTAAAACATATCATGGAATGTTTGTAGGACTTCCTCTGGGATCGTTGTTTTCATACACTGCTGAGAGTGCAGAGAACAATACACTTTATCTGTAGGTTTCTTACTCATAATATACCAATCACGCAACTGTCCATTGTAAATTATAAGTGATATGACAGGGGCTATTATACTGGAGTCATTTTGAATAGATAACCGCCATACTACAGATTAGGAATCCTACGAAATCCTAGTTATTGCTTTTCTCATTCTACTTGAGTGCTTCAGTTTAAGTGTCATTTACTTCTGTTTCAGCACAATACTGTGCACATTCATGCGTTAGTTGTTAAAAATTCCACAAATCGACAATTGAGACTTGAGACACAGCGTCGTCGATATCGCAACTTGACAAAAAACTGTTCTGAAAATCAATACTCCTTAAACAGACAACCTCTCAAATGTAGAAGTGGGGAAAGCTCTCTGACGTACCCATGTCTCACTAAAGTGGAACACACCACGTTTATATTCTATATAGGCCTTTTAGTCTCCATTCCGATTTTTTTTGCATTCCTGTGATCTGTCCTTTTTACCGTTTCCGTTTCAAATTTTATTTATTTCAGGGTTTAAATAAAATATTTTGCTTCATAAGTAGCAGTTTTAGTTTTGTATGAGTCAATTCTATAGTGTATCTCTCACAATATGTGGAAAAGTTCACGTTTGTTGTCTCAGAAAACCTTGCAGAAGCAATGGATATTACGACAGGAGTTTACACAGCTGAGATCATTCCTGAGCACACCAATTCCCGAAATAGCCCAGATGGATCCAAATATAAAATCTCACAAGGATCTTTACAACTTTAGTATTGACAAGGTAAGAAAGATATTACATAATGGAACTACGGAAACACCTTATTCAATGCGTGAATCAATTTTCAATATACTTCACACCACGGCTAGGGCTAGTATGATACTGATAACTAATTAATTAAATATCATAAATACTTTGTCAGTATGAGTTCACATTTTAGCAGTTTGTGTAAAGTCAACTGTTTATCCGTGCATCCGAGAGGCGCTTAGATGAAGTAAATGGATAATGGAATTCAATGGAGACCAGGAGTTCGTTTCATAAAAGGATGTGTTGCGTAGTGATGAGTGATT
>JAHZNA010001795.1:0-14875 GCA_027743935.1 Sinodicranocentrus sp. ZH6
CCGCCGGGGCGATTTCCGGGCACATGGGGGCAGAAATGGAAAATATTTCATGGGATTCTTTTTACTAATATTAAAGTGCACCTGAGTACAAATTTTCAGCCAAATATCTTTCACCCCCCCATTGACTGGATAGGTCTTTAGACTCTGCATGTATCCTTTAAAAAATCTACACGAGCTAGTTTCACCTCTGGACTTGACAGTAATGCCTGACATAAGAGTAAAATAGTAGTTTCATTATGAAACCCTCACTGACGTTAATCAATGATCCATTGAGAGATTCATGTTGTGATAATACACCATGACGACCACTAGTTAATCCTTTCCTCCTTGCCATATAAAATACTAGTTGACAGCTCTCGCTTTTCACCCTAAAAATATTTAAACTGACTAATGCTTATTGTGAAGTTCTGGTCGAGAAAATGTGCCATCATGTTTGCAGTATACTTATCCAAGAAATGGCGGAGCTCGTCAACCCCCCACAAAACTGAGTAACATTGAGATACAGTAACTGTACACACTAACAGCCTAAATATCTATGCCAAATAAGAACCAAAGAATATAAACATGGTCCAGATCCAGTTTTTGAGCACCTTGCATCTTGAATTCCAAAGAAAGTGCAATCTAAGCTCTGCTTGCATCTTCTTTAGGTCAACCACACCAAGTTTGATCCATATGTTATGGTAACCAGGCAGACGGACGATTAAACGTGAACAGAAAGCCAAAAAATGATGAGGGTGAAAGAGAGCTTATATTTTGAAACACGGATATTCAGTATCATTCTAACTAAACACACATGGTTAGTATTCCGTTCGTGAGCAACAATGTATATTCCAAAAATATCCACTATATATCCCACTATTTATGCCTAACCGAGGGCTAACCAGAATTGAAAGTATGTGTTTAACCTACAGTGGTCACATATGAAAAACTATTTCAACACAAAGCGTGGCATGACATGTGAGCTAAAATCTAAAGAATAGAGATTGTGGGATTATATTCAGTCAGTGATATTTTCTCAGAGATCACACTCCAGATTACTTAATATTCAGACAAAATCCCATTTTATTTCTTCAGACAAGGATTTATAGTTCGTGGAATGTTGCTCCAGTACGTGATCCATTGTATACACTACATTTCTTTTACATCATGATTTATAATTTCATCAAAAGATTTGCTACTTTATCTTGATTTTTTTTTATTTGCTGACGTTGCTCCAAACCATCTGCCAAATTACGAATACACAATCACGCATTGAGCGTAAAAGGAGAAAAAAAGTTTTGAATTGGTTTGGCATACTTGCACGTACATCTAGATTTACACCCCTTTATACCCACCATGCTTTCTCCATTTTTCCTTCTTGGCTCGCCTGTACTCTTAATTTTATGGGATGGCTTGCCTAAAAAGAAGAGAAAAGCAATTCCATAATGGCATCAAAGGAGAGAAAGTCAAGGAGTAAAATAGACAAAAAAGTATTGGCAACGCTCATTCTCGCTAAAGACTTTCACAACAATGGGCATCTCACTTTCTTTTACTTTGAAGCAAAGCAGGGGGAATTCCAATGTAGCTATATGGAGAAGTGAAATGCCTCTGATGCATATGGATTGATATGTATCTGGATAAAAAAGATTCAATGAATTGGTACACCCTGTTGTTGGAATTTCACCCTCTGGATGTTATCCAATTTCCTTCCTTGAGTTTCCCCGCTTAAAGCAAACACTCTGTAAAGAAGTACTGCTCCTTTGTAACCGTTTACCACAGAGAGAAGAGGGGAACATCAAAAGCATGAATTCCTTCTGACCAAACAAACTTATGCATCAAAACAGAAACTTGATAAGATTGTAAACGTGAATCTTATGGAAAATCTGATATTATGAGAGTGTAAGAATGACTGCGTTTACAGAGTAAAAAAACACGTCTGCTCATTTCTTCTCCCTGGGTTTATATACACAGTGTCTAGTTATCTGAAGGTTTGTTTTTGTGCTTAAATGGTAGGAAAAAGCAACACAAAAGAATTGTATTAGGAGAACGTCAGGTTTGTATTTTTTATACATGTAGTGCCACAAGATAAATGGAGACCGAAGGATTTTTTCTCGAAAGAAGAAACAAATCAGAAAGGAGTCAGAATGCCGACCATTTTGCGTTTTGTTTTGTATTTGGACATAATTTATAGTTTCCGTCGTCATCATTATTTACATAAGAGCGGTAAAAGCGTTGCTTTGTTAGAATAACCCTGAAAGAGGTATTAATTCCTTTTGCGTATTTTCCATAATGTGCCATATTTCATGTGACAAGATGAAATGCTCAAGTTAATGGTGGTGCATATATGCGCCATTATTTATTAGCAAGCTAGAGGTCATGATATGCAACAAGATGGGAGCTAAGATGAAATTTAGTGTGCACTCTGTTCAAAGCGAAAACCATAATTACTTATTTCATGACAAAAAGGCTGGGAAAGGTTTTCGCGGAAATAATATAGGAAAGACACTGATTGGGTAAAATACAGAGGAGTCAGATAATTACATGGTAAACATGACAAATGAGAGGCACAAGTTTACAGGAGAACTATGGCAATTGTTTAAATACACAGTAATGTGAGTCGAATGTTTGCAATAATGCATGGTATTGAACACTCGCAAAATACACCTACGCAATCTCATCATTGAAGTGAAGAGAAAGTAAAGTCATGGACAAGTATACAGCAACTTTCCTCACCACAAATACAGCAGTGGTTCCTGAATTTACCAGAGAAATCCTTGCTGATGAGAAGAAAAAGTAAAAAAAACAGAGCTTCAACAAAACTAGGAAAACATTACGCTCCAACGACTTCTGCTCGTGGTCTTGCTACTATTGCAAGTTGTTGCACTCTAATCTATAATCATTGTTATGTCGTCATGCACTCACTTAACCATCCTGTCTAACTTTTACTTTTCACTTTCACCACGGCTCGAGTATTTCTGATGAAATCTCTACGAATGAAAGGTAATTAGGGGATAAATCTTTAGCCTTCATGCTTATTCGTGTGAGAAACCGTGAGCATCAGCAATCCCGACACTATTTTCCACCACTTTTTTTCTCTACCTTGGATTATTTGCCAAGATTCGCTACTCACTTTTTTGTTTCTTCATTCACTTCAGTATTAACTATAGAAAAATAAACTTTTTTTTACAGATGCCACAGAAGTTTGTTGTTAGTTTTGAGGGAATGCGCATAATGCCAACACTACTCTATTTCAGAACAGTTAATCAGTTTTGTTGTTCTCTGAACAATTTATTTTTGATATCACTAGTTCTCACATTTCTTGAAATGTATAAGTGAAATTACTACTCATCATCAAATCACATTTTACACAAAGTCTAACGTCTATATAATGCTGGCGTGACTTACGCCTCTAATTTGATCTTGGCTATTATTT
This sequence comes from Sinodicranocentrus sp. ZH6, assembly GCA_027743935.1. Classification (NCBI taxonomy): domain Eukaryota; kingdom Metazoa; phylum Arthropoda; class Collembola; order Entomobryomorpha; family Entomobryidae; genus Sinodicranocentrus; species Sinodicranocentrus sp. ZH6. The sequence continues at coordinate 3,413 of JAHZNA010001795.1, forward strand.
CTATTTTCCCTTTAGTAATATTTAATTGCTTTGTAGACTGTCTGTTGAATAGGTGGATGACGGGATTGAATAAATACAAAGTAGTGATCAGCTTACAAACTGCGTAAATTGTACATGCCATGGCGTACCATCGTATCAATCAAGAAATTACGTAGAATCCTCCTTGTAATTTGTCACACCTTCTTTTGCAATCCTTCTTTGTGTAAATTGATCAAAGGCAAACAGAGCAAGTTCATAAAGGGATGGCTAACATATCATCTATCTTAAAATGAACTCTTGTGCCTTTGTAAACGATGCTAGAAAATGTTTAATTTTATATAAACAGAAGGAAACCTGATTGAAATGGGAACGGGAAGAGATATGCTTTCTCACTCATCTTAAATGCACAAGCTCATTTATTGAAGAGGGCTCAGGGATTCTAGGAAAGGTTTAACCCGAGTAAAAGTAATACTCACATAGAGTATTTCATTTAGATAGAGTTTTCATTCACATTATTCCTTCTCAATTAAAAACCCTGACACTAGACACATCTCTAGACTAGAAATATGACGCAGGGATCTTGCAATGTACTTTGACACGAGGTGCGAGGGTTTGATTTAGAGGTAAAAATTTCATTTGTTCTTGTTCTCCCAAGTGAATCCAACACGTCGTGTCATTCATTTTAATTCAGTCAGTTGTCCCAGGAAACATGAAGAGAGAAACGAATCTGTTAATTTTCCTTGCTCAAAAAGGCATTAATGACTATATACAACCTTTTCCTATCCGAATGGGTTGAAATCAAAAAGGAGGGTAGTTAATCAAACACGGGATAATCTATAGAATGGAATGAAGCACCCTTGGAACGACCCAATTTTTGAAGGATTAGAGAATGTGATCCATAGAGATTTTTGTAGGCTAGTTTCATAAATGGAAAAATCCCTTTGCTCCACTTTCAAGAGCTTATCGATTGTCGACAACGTAAAGTATACGAATACTGACTGTTACTCGTAATGAATTTGAGCCAGATTATATTTAACAGTTTTCGATAGTTCTTTTTCTGCTAATATTAGCCCAATTATATTAAAAATTTGATGAAATATTTATCCATGTTTAAAGATCGTTTAAAACCTTAAAAGTGCGAGTGGAAAAGAAGGAAATAAATAGAAATTAGAAATACCGCAAGTATTGAATACTCGTTGAAAAATTATCTTTAGTCTTTTTCAATTCATATCAAATAGCTAGCTATAGTGTACATCTTCATTTGCTAATCATTTATTCAATGGATTCTGAATGTACTTTCAACCCTTTATGATTGTGCTCCACTTTTTGAAATCTTTAAATCCAAATTTCTTTCATGCATCTTAAAGATAACAAGATCACAAGCCATTATGGATGTTCCGTCGTGCCACGGCCCAAATCTGTTTTCATTGTCATGTTTCATTCGTAACGAGTATATCCTATTTTTTAACTACTACGCCAAATGTAAACATGTGTTTTAAATGACTCTCTTGGGATTTTCTCATGTAGTGTAACTTTGTATCGTTCCACTTTGTGTGCTGTATGAATTCCAAAAAGATTTTAAGGCGAACAGATAAGAAAACTCATTACTTCCAAGGTCTATTACATGAACGGCTTGTGTAACTAGTATTTTCCGCGAACCTAATTATATTGCATGCTCCTCTGCCTTAATCGTAACTCCAATGGTAGTTATTTAGCCATCCAAGTTATCATTATAAACTTGGAAGAAATTACAAACCACAAAACTTTCCTACTTTCTGCTTCCCTACATGATGATGAACTTGAATGACATTTTCCACGCCCTTGACAACCGTTTGAATTGAAGGTGACTATTTGACAAGAGAATCGACCCTTTCATCTCATTTAAAATTTTCCGCGACAGCACATGAGCCACATTCTATTTCAAATTTCCAACGGACATGGATAGCCATCAACCAGGTAATTATTTCCTTCTTGCTTAACAGACGCACGAATCGTACGAAAAACCTCTCGTCGATATTAGTTGTCACGCCAGAGATGTACACGACAATGAGGTTCTCCGTCCTTGGTTTATATTCCGGTTTTGGAAAAAGTAATTAATTTCGTCCACATAGAATGTGCGCCAAACTTATAAAGCAACTCACAGATTGACATATTACGCTTGAGCTGGTGGATTGATTGAGCATTAGTATGCATTGCACATCCGCTCACACAACTTTCATGCATATCTCATATCCAGCACAAAAAAATCTTAGCCACCTAAAAGTCCCCACTTTCTTCTCATAAATTGAACTCGACAAGTAGCTCCACTGGGTATGATGACATAGATGCATTCGATACAATTTATATCCACTTGTTATAAACTTTTTGAAAGGGCAAACTCATTCATTTTCTAGTGGAGTAGTTCATCATGAGATTTTCGCAGATATACATATCCCAAATAATAGCATACCCCAAGGGAATAAACTTTTGTGAATTAAACTACACAGAGCTTGGTGTGTGTGCGGATGTATATAATGAAGAGAAAGGAACGCGCTATATTTATTGTTAGCGTAGCACTTGCTACATGTCTAACTTATATAGTTGTAGATTTAAAAAAAGCAAATGAAGATATTCTTGAAAAAATATTATCTTAAGGATGTCATCCCATGTCAGCCAAACGGAATTAATATAGTATTTTCGGACCAGTTTTGTCACTGGCAAGATATAAAATTTTTAATGATTTATTATACCACGCTAATTGTATGACTGCATCAGAAAAAGTGATGGTGGTAGTATTCGTGGGGAAGTTACAGGCAAAAAGTGGTATAACGTTCTGGGAATACGTTCTGAACTTTGAGATACTCGTACTACTCCAGCGGTTCTAAAATTGTCTAGAGGATGTCTATTAATCGTAGGTGTATATAGCTTTTGTCATTTCGGTATGTTTTTGCTTTAGGGAGAAAATACATTTTATAGTCATCATATATACGTAAATGACATCCCTCTTGATGTTAAATAATTACGAAATATAATTCTTCACAAGCTATGCAGTACTGTGATGAATGGAAACCTATAAAATTGTGAGTAATTATTTTGGTATCCGCGGGCAAATTAGAGCTAATTGAATCTGCCAACGAGACAGTTACATAAAAAGCGTTTTATGGCACTCGCAGTTTAATTAAGTACTACTAATCACTTCCACATAATTGCTACTTTTAACAGTATATCCCATTCATTATGCTAGTCAGCAAATGCACAAATTTTGCTCCTACTTTTCTCCATGACGCTTTTAGAAATCACTGCTTTGTCTGCTTAAATCATATCTCCAAGTAGTACCGATTTTACGAATTTCAGCACATGCCAGTAAACTAATTTCCGGAGAGTCACGTCATAATTATAATCATAATGATTAGAGCCTGATTTTATAAATTTATTAAACAAATCAACCATTCTCTTGATATCTTGAAGATATCGTCTTCTCTGAGTAGATCTTGCGTCACTGACTCGTTTCGAAGATGAAGGAAGAAAATTCAAAAGATTTTAATACACAAGTTTCGGATTCCTTATTTGTGCAAAAAATCTCTTTCAATTACTTCATGTCATGTCATTCCATTTCACTATAGCAATTCCAAAAACAATGCGAAAGCACTCCATTTCAAAAGGTAGCTTCGAGAATGGACGGGAACACTAGTTTCAAGTCTGTGCGCAGTGACTCTTGTACATAATAATGATGAGAACAAAAAGGGATTCATTTAAGAAAGGATTTAGTAGGCAGATGCGCTCAACCAATTGAGTCTACTTGAGTTCGTCGTATTCCTTTTTCCTTTTTCCTATGATGCTAACACAATGCAAAGTTTATTTCCAACGAACATTTCCAAAAGACGATGAGCAAGATTGCAATCCTGGAATATGGAGAGGTTGATGAAAACTCTGATTCTAGACATGATGGTAATGTGCAATTTTATTGATGACAATGACATGTGACGTAGTTGCAATATCGACAAACACTTTTTTATGTTCTTTTATGTTTGCATATTTCCATTTCAGCTAGCATATCACTGTTCAAAGTGAACTCACTCACTCAGTCTCAGTAACTATGTTGTGACATACCTCGTCCCATACTACAGGCTAAAAAAACAAGCTGGTGCCAAAAGAAAACGTCAGTGAAAGGAACAAAGACATCATGTGAAACTGTGCATGAACGAAAGAAAAATAAAAATGATTGAACTGCGATATGCATCACTCTCAGAACTAGCACAAATACATGTTCAAAAGCATTCTTAAAAAGCTTTGATACATTGAAATAAAGTTTTAGATTGAATGGGGAAAGATTCATCGTGGAAATGTCAGGTGAATGGATTCACTCAGAAAAAGCATATAATCAGGGAATATGTCAACCTTATTGACTGACAGCGTTAGTCTGCAGTTTATAATGGGTTGTCATATGAATATCTTTAGAGTGTGTATCTTACCTCGATAATATTTACAATTTACATGAAACGGACAAGAGAGAGTGATGGAAAGGAAATGTGTCGGTTCCGACTGATTTTTTAAATACAAGCTTTACCTAAGCAAACATTTTTTCTCCTTTGTACGAATTCGTCAAGTGCTTCCCTGGCTCTTTGCCAGGGGACACGGCACGTTTATTTTATTCGTTTAATATTGTGACCTGACCGAAAATGTTCTTCTTGTGAACGTTGAAATTCCATGTGAGTTGGGAACATGACGAAATCATAGTTGATGTGCAATACCAAGGCGGGATAAGCTTTACAAACATACTGATCCTTTACTCATCCTTCATTCCAAAGTGTCAGTTTCTGACAACCCGATGGAGATTGACGGGTCATTGTAGTTCATTTTTGCCCCGAGTTAGCTCTTCTTTGGAATGTGATAGTCGTGTTGAGCAGTGAAACTAGGTTTTTCTCTTTGTGATGTTAATTAAAGTCACTTACTTTTTAACGCTTGAGGAAATGAATGAAACAACTCTTTTAAAACTAGATTAATTCCAAGAAACTTATTTTGTACTCTGTACACAACAGAAAATAAAACTCGGTAAATTAAGTTTAATTCCAACTGACGAGCATATGTTGTGGGTGAGGAAACGCCAACCTGGACATGAGGAGTGTTTTCGTTTTCAAGTGGAATCGAGCATTGAGAAAACGATGCAAACAGTTTTAGCCGAAATGCTCAAGCGTTACGCCATCACAAATTAGTTGATGTAACTAGATCCAGACCTAACTAAACTTTTAACATTATGTAAGTAAATTACAATTCGATACCATTTTGTATGCTTACTCTGATATAGAAATGAAAAGTTGCTCATAACTTATTTTCTGCGCATTGTTAAGGCCTATCCTTTAAAATCAGCAATTTAATTTGTCGTGTCGTTACGCTTAAGCATCTTGGGCTAACATTGTTCGTTTTCATCGTTTCATCGTGTGCATCGTTTTCTCCATGTTTGATTCCACTAGAAATCACTCATGTCCAAGTTGACGTCTACTCACCCACAACATATGCTCGTGAGAAATTTCTCAGAATGTGAAAGAAAGTATCTTTGAAATTGAAAACTCTCCCATGACAGTGAGTTTTTCACAATCAAAATTAAATCAGCTATATACTTATGCCTAGTAAAACCATAAAGTGATGCATCAACTGCCTCCAGCAGTGTAGACAAATGTGTGTTAGCTATTTTACATAAGACTATTTTCGAGCGGCTAATCGCATCCAAAGTTAGCAAAAGCTAAAATTATTTTCGCTTCCTTGCCTAGCCTTGGTGCAATGAGGAGCCATGAACGAACTCATTCGCTGAAAATAGCCCTTGTCGTCACTTGGTAAACGCCAAAAAGGCATGAATTCTTCTACAAAACATTTTACTAAAGTCTTCCACGTTAAACTACACAAGTTGATACACTCTCTGACACACTCCACTCAAGAAACTCTAGTATTCAAGAGACTGGAAAAACATGCTGCAGATTACTGTAAGCCAACACTAGTCATTGCAAATCTGATTTTGTTTGTCCTTGAACAAGGCCTACGACGAGGGCTGATGATCAAACAACTTTGTTGCAATTATAAGATTTAATAGGCTCCTCTCGGTTTTGTGTGAGTACGTAAACAGGACAAAACCTGATATTTCACAGTCTGACTTATTCTCAAACCTGATTACTTTTTCACACAAGTATGCATTTGAAACCCAGTTTACATTGGCTATTTCCTGTTCCCATCCTTCCCATACAAGTTTGTTTACAATTTTTAGCATAATAAGAAAGTTTCACAAGGCTAGATTCACTTATAGGATCATTATTTCATTCCTTTCTCCTCCTAATACCTCGTCATTCCAGTGCCAAAACATCGATAGAGACGGAATCTTCCTTTTCTCAGCATTCCCAAACAAACCCACTAATTCCCAATTAAGGTGTCCTTCTACCCACATGAAAGTGCCCTCTCTTCAATTTGCAACTCTTGCAGAAAGTCATCACACCCAGTAAGGGTGTAACAGCCTCTTCAACCAGAATGTTCACCCAAGTAGTAAATTGCACTAGTCAAATTCAAGGAAAATAAAAAGGGATGTTGATCTCATTTTCCCATGTAGTACAAGCTTTACGCAAACATTATGCAAAAGGAAATGAGCAGTAAGCTCTCTCCATGATCTCCCTTCTTGTTCCACGTACCAGAATCCCGTTGACACCACTCATTCTAAGCTTTTACAATCGCAGAACTGCATAGCTCTCACATCCTCGTGTGAAACCAATGGCAATCCAATTCAATAACACTCCTCGTCCTTCTCTCTCAACTATTACTCGAAAGCAAGAAAGAATAGAGTAGTCATCAAATGGAGGCTCATATCCGAGTAAAATTTCCTTGATCATTTACGTCTGCCTCTGCATAAATTGCATGGAAGCCGCAAAACTAAGATATTTTCACGCTCTTCCTCCTAACTGCATATAATATGGCTTTATTTGCTCCGAAAAAAGTAGTAATAATGCTTTTCATTTACTTTTCCTCGTAATATATTATCCTTGGGTTAGAACGCAAAGGAAGATTCGCACGAGGGGAAAAATCTCAAAATCTCAAGTGAGTGAAGGAAAAGGAATAAAAAAATCCTTTGTGAGCGTTCAGCGGGTGAGATATCCATGAACATGGTAACATTGTTAGTTGGCCCTGAGAAGATTGCACATGTTGCAATCAAACTGCTTCCCACTGATTGCATATATTTATACACATACATGTATACATTAAGGATAAATTCCTCCGCACAGATTTAATGCGCCCACACATGTGCATGTAGATCTCTCCCTGCCATAATTACTACTGGAAATGTATGGAGCAAAGTAATAGTGGAGCAAGGAAGATGACAAAGTAAGGGAAACTATGTAATAGGCAAGGCTGGGTGCACCATCGCACAAGAAAAATGTGCCGTTTTTGTTAGCCCCAATCTGCAACTTGGCAATAGCTCTGCCGCAAGCTATCACAATAACTTTTCGTTTACTATGTCGCAAAGAGGAGGTGGTGCAGAACGTAACGTAACACCACACCGAATTAAAGTTGGGATTTTTTTATCCTACATTGTGCATTATTTCCACTGCTCGCCACAATGTAAAACGTAGAGATGTCCCTTTTTGCGCTCACTTTCCTCTCAAGCATTTGCGAAATATATGTCATCATCAGTAATATGGCTTTGAAGAGGGGCTAGAAAAGGATGGTGAAGATGTTTTCAATCTAATGAGTGTCAATTTGCAACCATGAAAAAGCTGATAACCCTCCAAGAACTTAGCGTTTGAGAGGACTATGACTACGGTGACTATTAATGCATGGTCACGGTAGAACTGTGATAAAGAGATGGCAAAAGCAGGTGGATGTGATTTAGGGATTTCTCAAAATAGTCGTCAGATTTTGTAAGACATGTTCTCAGCCACAAAGTCTACGACACGTGAAAAGTAGGTGATATCTTTTACTGCCAGCGAGACTATTCATTACTTCAGATATTAAGATAGGGAGCTGCATGTCAAAAGTGAAATGAATGAAGACACATATAATGTTTTTGTAATCCTGAAGCAAAACAACTTTCATCTTTGTACGCTTACAGTCAATGGACACGGGATGGTAAATGGTAAATAATTCCAAAAATATTTGCGGAATCACGTTTGATGCTATGATAATGACTAAAAAGGAGATCAAATGGTTGTTAACATTATTGAGCACGTGAAGGACTGCAACAACTAGCAATAATCATGCATGTAATCATGCATATGGCTTCATTCAGTGTTTTGGACCTTGTTGACTTTCTCACTTGACAGTTGGATGATTCCGATGAAAGTTGTAAATAAATGTTTTGGAGAAGGTCGACTCATTGTCAGAAGGTTTCACAAAGAATGGAGGAAAGGTCACATTCAAAATATTGTTCGTTTTATAAATAAACAATGCCATCACTTGAATATTAAACTTAGGCATAAATTAAGGAATGAATGCTTCACCATACGAATCCTAAACTATCACGCATTTTCTTTTGTAAAAAGGCAAATTGATAACGGTTCCATATGAGCAGAGCAGTGATATAATTAAACAACAACACCAATAACAATCTGACAAAAGCTCAATAAAAAGTGGAGCACATGTTATGCGCTCAGTGCTGTTTTTGCCATTAATCCACATTTGCATATCATATTTTCAAATAAATGAACCTGCCTCTTGCATAAACTAATGATGTTACGAATATAAGATTATTTTTCTAGACTTATATCATATATGTTTAAAAAACACTCGAGATTTACTATTCTTGCAAGTGAACATAAGAACACAAGCTCTCTGCTATGCTTCCTGCCTGCTGATGACACATTAATGTCAACCCATTTATATAATGAGCATGTCTAAGGAAAGAAAATCGTTCAAGCTCAAAATTTAAATCTTCTTTTGAGGGCATGTTCTAGTCGGCTTAACCATGAGGTATAGCTTCCGCCTCTCAATCTCCTTAACGAATTGAGGGCTCTACTCTAACAAGGAAACGTTTTCATGTCGCAGTCAAGTTAAGGCAAGTGAGATATCAACTCTGGTCAAGTTTGGAGTGTGGATTACGAATCTGAGCTCTGTTTTCTGTAAAACGCAAGTTTGGCGGAGTTATGAGTGAATTTATTCTAAAACCATTTCTCAAAATATAGAGCAAAAAAGGGGGCATAGTTTTTACCAGGTCATGAAGAACAATTAAATTTAAAGTATGAATGCAAATTTCTAGCTTTATTTCTTGTAATAATATGAAAAATTGAATTTTGAAGCCCAGGTATTTCAATGAGAGCTTTAAGAATAAATTCTCTGGTAACCCCACCAAACTTGTGTTTACACAAAACAGAGTTCAGATTTGTGATCGGATACAAAATTTCTTAGATACGATAGGATACATCACTTGCCTTAACTTGACTACGACATGAAAACGTTTCCTTGTACAAGATGAAAGGGTTTTGCGGTTGATTTCCAGAAATAAATTATGTTTGTTATCACAACGTCCCACTACTACCGTATGATAATGCATTGAACACAGGTTCTAAGAGAAGAGCCAAGACTGGAGAATCAGCCTCAAAAGATTTTCCATGAAAAGATCATCCCCTTCTAAGCAGGATTTTAGTTTCGTTGTCATCTCCAAGGGCGCAATCCATCATTTGTGGACAACAATGTATGCACAGTGCACTCCTCCCATTCATTCCCGTCATTTTTCTCGCCAGCATAATGATGGATTCAAATCCCTCGTCAAATACGTTTATCAATAAGTCTTTCCTCACATCTTTATACAATACTAAAGGATGGCAACCTTTTGTCTATTTTTATCCCATTTGTAAACAAGAGTCTTCAGCTAAAGTAAACACTATCAGCTTAACGGTAATAATTCTATTAGTGTACACCTACATGGCCCTTGGTCTCCCTAAGTCGGGAGCTGTTGGCTTTTGTATTTATTAACCACACAAGATGCACTTCAATGTAGAGTACTTAATAATAATCTCATGTTTTCCATCTTCTCCTTCCTTTGAGCACTAGGATTTCCAAGGTTACTCCATGAATTTCATTTTACTCATTAAATCCCATAATGTAAGCTTTCCTTTCGTTACTGGATGCAAGATCACTGGATCATTTTGAGAATGAAGTTGTGAATCTGGGATGTAGCCAATTTGAAATCAATTTCATGTGAAAATCTCACTCTCAGCTTGAGTTTTAGGAAGCTGTGTAGGCTTGACAGAGAAAAACTTTTCTTTTCTTCAAGTAAAAAAAGTGAAAAATCTCTGAAAACCTAATGTAGCTTCACTTGATGCTATATATAGGTGTATGCTAATCATGCAATTTACGAGATTGCTAAATACTACTTGGAAAAGTTTTCATCTTCGTCTCGTTCCTGTGCATGGTCAATTTTTTTGGATATAACGTATGACTACATGAATATTCCAGGCAGTGGTAGATAATCTGCGAGCGAAAAAAGTAAAACAAAGTTGGTAGAAAGCAAGTTTATCCCAAATGAAATTAGAGACCACATGCTAGTCACTAAAGGCTATATCTCAGCCATTGTGTTCGCCACGGTCTATTTTACTCGCATCTTCAGCCTATCCCAGATTATTCTCGAACAGAAATAATTTCTTAGTCCTTCAGGCCTTTCATATGGAAAAATTAAACTAACACAGAGAATTCCCCTTATTTCTCATTCAATACGTCATGTCAATGCTTATGAGAAGTAGAGTCAGATGGATTTTCCTTATTCCAATGAAAATGGAGAGTTCACCAAGCCTATATTTACGTTACCCCGTCATAATATAGTTTTGCTTTGTCTGCCTTTCCAATTTGTCTTCATCTCCCCAGACGATAATATATTCTTGATTCTCAATACGAATACGCATTATTTTCTCGTCTACTCATCCTATATCCCGTTCTCTACGCTTCAAAACGCAAAATATTATAGAGAACTTATCCTTGCCAATTTTCGTCAAAGCCAAAGGAAAATATGAATATGGGGCATAGTTAGAAGGAGAAAAAAGACGGAAAGGAAAATAGTACAAATATATGCGTTTACCTTTTTCATAAAAAAAATACAAGGACCATGATCCTGAGAAACAGAATAAAACCTCTTGGCCAAATATTTTCCATCTATGATCTTCAATAGGACAAAGTATTTATTTGAAAAGTAACTTGAAACAAATATTTTCAAATATCCCTATTTTCTTACGCATCCTTCAATCCTAAACAGACAGTACTCGTTTCAAAGGAAAACTTATTTTTGTTTCTAGGCAAACTTTTTGTACTTGCAAGTAGACAAGAAAAGAAGCTCAATATGGAGGAGGCGAAGAGTGAAAAGCGTTTAACTCTTGAGCGTGATGTAGTGCAGTATATACCACACAACGGGAAATTATAGGCAGTAAAGTGAGTGATCCTCTTAAATGGAATTCAAATTGGAAAATAGACCTGACCTGATTTTCCTTTATTTTTGCTTTAGTTGCAAAGTCTATGGTGAGCTGAGCTTATTTTTCTCCTTCT
>JAHZNA010001796.1:0-48328 GCA_027743935.1 Sinodicranocentrus sp. ZH6
CATATTTAAATATGAACAAAGGTCTCGTTTTCCTGTCGTATATCTTGAGATAGTCGGAAGCTACATTTGAATAGACGTGCTGTATTTATTTTTCCACTGGATGTTTTGATATTTAATCCGAACAATACTAATTTTAACGTGTTTCAAATAGTTAGTATGTCCTCCAGTGCGGTTTTCCCCAGCGTAGCGGGGAATATCAACTAGTAATATAATATGAGGATGTTGAAACATTTATAAAATATTAAGATATAATTACATTGTATTGTTATATAACTATTAAGAGGATTATAGTTAGTTGATATGTTCAACACGACCAAAGGCCAATCATGTAAAAACTTAAAATGAATTCAAATATAATATAACGTTACATAAAACCAGAAAATGATATTTGCTTTATCCGCTCGTAGTTCTGCCGGTGAGGTGACACAGGTCAAGATTAGCCTTTTACCTATAAGTTAATTTAATATATGCATACGTCCTATAACCTATTGTAATGAATAATCTACTCTGCATTTTGCGTAGGTTCACTTTTAGAGCGTTCGGTGCGTCACGTTGAAAGTAATAATGAGCAGGTTGATATGACATGACATATGTGGTCCCAGAGAGGGCACACATAATATTAATAATATGTGTAATATTAGAAACTTATAAAAAAACGCCTCGTAAACTATGTAAAAAATAACAAATTTTTGCATGTGTTTGCATATTCAAGTAAAATCCATTTACTGTGCTGTTTACCTGTACAGTGTGGCATCAAGTGGCATGTATGTGTACTGGTATCGAATGCATACCAACTTTGACGTCATAAGGTACAGTACATAAATGGATGTAAAACTGCCTGAAATCATGTAGAGGATCATCCTAATAACTATTGCAATTACTATTTACTTTAAAATGTAAAGAAAATTGTGCTGGCTGCAATTTCCCACATTGATAAAATGTAATAAGCACGTTATGTACATTCTGTAGTTTTATTATCGGTGTAGATGTATATTGTACTCACGAAGAAAATCATTATTTGTGTGATTGAATGACGGGTGCATGACAATGGAATTCAGGCCATCCTATGCAAGGCTGCAGAGTATGTATGGTACGACAACAACGACACCAGGATATAATCATGCAAGCAGAGCTCTGATGCTGACTCTGCTCGAGTGACTTACGCTGTTGCAAAGAAACAGACAAGTCAAAGACGCTCTTCGTTCACTCACGCACAGACTGAGAGTGATTAAAATCTCATGTAACGGTATTTCACTGAGTGAGAATAGGACTCGTGACAAAGTATCCTCTACACTTGCAGCCATAATAACCCTCCTTCTTAGGATTGTCAATTGTATCGGTGTGTGTTCCTTATATACATTATCGCTCAAGTGCATATGAAACTATAAACATTTTATGTGTATATATAGGTATGCCTTGGCAAGTGCTGAGAACACACTTATTTTTAAGGTACCAGCTACCTGCTGCATTTCCTGCACTCTATCTGTCTCACACTTCAATAAATGTTATTTTCTTCAGAGATAAAATGTACTTTTAGTGGTGGAAGCGACTTTTTCTGGTCTTAAGATGCAGGACGAGTACAAAATCCAGTTGAGTAGTTATCAGATCAGTATTTAAGTGCAAACATTGCATTTTAAATTAGTTCACAATAACTAGCGCACTTGTTAACGAAAAGGCACGACAAGAATTTCATTTATAAAGGTATAAATCTGTAGTCAAGTTGAGGCAAGATCTCGCATTATGTCGTTCACAAAACTTATAAAAAACACCCGAGTTCATCCACATTTTTGGTATAATCTTATGAGGATCCAAAAACTCCTAACATCCTTGAGTGTTTTTGTTTTATTTTAATTGTGGGCTCAATCTCTGCTTCTTCGAAAGACATATATTTGTCACCTGTTGAAAAGCATAATACATCTATAGATACATTTGAATAACATATATGTATCTTGCTGTGAGATTCTTGTCTTTCTGTCTGTCACTTGCACATAAGTAAATTGAGCTTGAGGTTTTAAGCTTCATTTGCTCTTAAACCCCATCACGTTTCTTTTACAAACCCTGTAAATATTTTCTTATGGGATATGATAAGGGAATGGAAAATGAAGTGTCGTCTTGTGTTTGTCGGACGGAATACCGAGAACACGTCAAAGTATTGTGAAAATTATGAGAAGTCTAGATCGCTCGCCTGCTTTTATTTTCTGTAGTACTGTTATTTTCTCACTCAAATCTGTAGTCTTCATCTCACTACTTTCATTTGATCGAAGTCAGTCTCCAGTATTTATGAGTGGTCTGCTTGTCTCATTCACGTGATCACTGTCACACCGACATCGACATGCCCCTTTTGGTGAAGTTGTAAAATCATTTAAAGTAAATTTACTGTGGAACTCATATTCAAAATGGGGAAAAATACTTAGAATCCAGAAAAAGAATATACCTTATAGTAGATATACCTTGTTGGGTGGGTTGGAATTTTTAATACCATTATTTAAAATTCTGGCGATACATTCTTTCAGTTTTATACCTATTGTAATTGACCTGCTCAGATTTAGGCCCTTACTAATATAGCATTTTAGACGGTTAATGGTTTCAAAATTGTTTTTATGATGTCTTATATCTGGTATGAATGACTTTAGTGGTAGTAAATATTGAAATTGTAAGAGAATCCATTTGACATTTTGTATCATTCAAAGGTTTCATTTTACCTATATGATCATTTACATTCTTAAAAGGGTTGAAAGTACTACGCTTGCAGTCAACGAAAGTTGCCCTAGCAGAGATTTTCGTGGTAAAGCATCCTGCTGGCTGTACGTGTTTTAGCGAAGGGAAGGCGATGCACTCTTTAACACATTCCGTCCGGAATCTTGTACAGGTTAAATCACAAGGATGAACCTGTTGCTTTGCCACAGTCTAGCTAGTACGCTAAGGAATATGCTTGCAAATGTACTCAGCACAAAGTTGAATTTCATACATGCACACATTCTCTACGTGCCTCAATTCCTGGCTAGATCTGCTTATACAGCGCACTATGGAATGCGAACACAAAAATCTCGTATAGAATGGGGATGAGTTTGCTGCTGCTTGAACCACACAAAGAGAAGCAGTAGTAAGGATGAAGGATAGCTCATGCCCAGGTTGGAGTCACCAAGCACGACGATAAGTGCTCGTTTGACGTACGTGTAGAATAGCTGATATGCCAAAGGCTGTTGCTTTGAGTTGGACATCATCAGCAATTAATATGCATCTTATGTGGCTATTATACTTTACATTGTTGCAGTTCCGTTGTACTTACTAAAACGGGGCTATTGCTACTATGACATGTTGAAGTAGCAGCGGCGGAATGAATCCATTGAGCGAATATGTCAGGTCAACCAAATACATTATGCCTTCATTCCAAGTTCAGACATTCATTAAATAAATACTCTTTAGTAAACGCTCGAATTCGCGTTGAAAATGGTATTGTCTGATATGACCGCTTTATCTGTGATGACTTTTGACATAGAAGGGATTTCAAAGAATGAAGTGTTGTTGGGGTGTATTTAGCAAGCGAGCAACTAATTTATCCTAGCAAATCTTTATAGTTCTGGAAAAAAAATACAAAAAGATATCACCTTCTACATGAGTTTCAGAGTTTCTTCAGAGATATTACATTTCTTGAAAAAACGCCATGATATACTATTCATATACTCAGGGATGCTCACACTTATCATAGCAAAAAATGATCTCATGTACGTCCTAAAGCGTGAAAGAAGATGAAGGATTGAATTGGGTGTTTGGAGTGCATACCATCGCCAAAGTTTACAAAATTCGAACAAGAAAATTCATCATGATGCATGGCACATAGACTTTGTGATGTGAAGTCGATCAAAGGATTGATACTATACTGAGCAATACCCTTATAAAAAATATGTGTAATGAATTGATATTTGTCATTTAGGAAGTTTTTGGCTGGTTTTGCTGAAGGACTTTGTGCGTGCTTAGATTTTACATGCGGCCGTTAAAAGCATATATGCTAACCAAATTGCAGGATTTTGTTGGTACAATAGTAAGTAAAATTGATGATGATAATAATGATGAGAATGGCAATTTTATGGTAAGGGGGTTGTAAGGACCACCGCTCATCATGCAAACCCAGACCACTTATTCAAAAACAGAGAACTATCCAACAACCATGTATGAAAGGATGATGTTATGTTACTTTTTTCGCTTAGCTGGGATTTTTTCTTCTAGCTTTTAGCAAGTGAGTTTTAGCACAGTAAAGTAACCAGTGGAACTTGTCGTTTTTTGAGTTGTTAAGAGAGTGGTCATATATATAGTGTAATATAGTATATATATGCAAGTGTGCACTGGGCTCATCAGTCGAACCAGCTGTACACACATATCCTTTTTCATTCCTGAAACTGTTTTGTCTATAACAAGCCTAACCCAAGCCCAAGTGCAGGAACTTTGCCTACAATATATAGCGTTACTAGATGGACGTGCAGAGTTTGTCTGTATAGGAGTGGAGTTGATAGGAGAGGAGTTGATTTTTAGTGTAAGTAAACTTTTTCTTTAAATTGTTAAAGGATTTCTACTTGACTGTTTTAAGGATTATACATGCACTCTATAGCAAGTAAAGCAACAGTCGTCACATTAGGAAATGTATTACAGATACACGTTTATGTACGTACACGTACCGCACGTAAACGGTGACTGACGAACATATGATAAGTATGAAGAAGGTAAAGAGGTAAATCAGTGTGGCTGTGAAATGTGTTTCCACCCTTTGGTTATAGTTATGATGATGATCATGATGATGATGGCATAGTTAGACTATGTTACAGAAAAATAGAATGGCTTTTTACATAGCACAGCTTTTCCAAACTATTACGACTGTTTTTCGTCGATATAGTGGTTACACTCTGTCCTCGGTGCATAATCATAATAATACGTTGCTTGGTTCGCTCCCAGTATGAAGCAAAATATTCCGAGTTAAGAAAGGTATAGTGATGATGAGAGATCTCATACGAATTCAGCTCATTCTGCATCAGCTCGGCTTATTTATACGCTGCTTTTGTGTTGTGTGAAGTTCCTACGTGTGAGTTGAACGGAGTGAGTGAGGTACGCTCATGAAAAAGCATCAGGCAGGGTTAACGTGCTCGTCTTCTCTCATCTACTTTGATGTGGATGCTGGTGCAGTTGGCTAAAGTTCCTTTCTCTCTGTTTCTCGATCCTGAGCTTATATGAATATAATGGGATGTGTGCCTGTAAACATGTTAGGAGATAGAAGAGAATGTCACGCTTTACTCTCAGCTTAAACAGACATACGTGCATTTGGGTTTGTATCTGTGCAACTCTTTCAATCTCAACTTTACTGCTTTACTGACTGAGGATGAAACCACCATCCCTCAACAAACTCATGCCATATCCTTTCCAATGGGAGGTCCGCCAGTTGCAATCTAGGACTGCTAGGATTGTGTCAAGTTAAATCCTCATCTTTCCTCAATCTTTTTTCCCTTGCATACTTTACAGCAGTTTTTCCCCAGCGAAAACTTAATTCGTACCCCAAAACGTGGTGAAGTTTATTTACCAAAAAGTTAATTTTTATGGAACTTCAAAAATCATATTAAGCCATTTTAAAATCAAACACAGTTTTTCAAATACTTTTATTATTATTAAGACGTTGTAGCTTGTATTGTGAAAGTATTTTTGTTGAAAGTGATTCCACTTTGAACTACGACTAGATACGTTACGGTGTTCTGTTTACGGGATCAACAGCACACAACTGTTTGACTTTTGTCATATACAGGCAAAGTAGAACATGCTGAATTGTAGAGGGTGAAGCGAACATTCATTCATTCAGGATTGTGTTTGTTGTTGATTTTCGTGTGAAACACATACAGAATCCACATGATATCATCAATTGAGTAGTTGGTGCAAGTTAATGTGTCCTCAAGCCGTCTGATATTGTACCGATACATAATTGAAAACAATTCCTCTGCTGCAAACAATAGTTTCGATTTTCGATGGTATTTTGCTAAAAATCACCATTGCTCCAAATTGAAGGAAAATATCTTTTAGAAAAGTGTTTCGAGTAAGTACGCTAGCACGGGCTACCAAAGCCCGAAACCCTATTTCCCTTCAAGGAACATCTCAACTCATGTCGGATATTCCGGATTTTCAGCTGTCTCATTTTACCACTATACTTTGTTGTGGGATGAGTTTTTAGAGTTTTTACGTATGGTGAAGGAGAACACGTGCACTGTGTTGCGGACAACTGTGTTTGTCTGTCTTCTCTACTCTCTACGTTTCAAAGGATTCTCAAATTCGATAATATCAGCTTTTACAACTATTAAACCTGCATCTTTCGTATAATTTCGTCGTTTATAATATCTGCAGCTTTTAAAATACGCTCTGAGAGAATTCACCAACGAAGTGTTATTTTTCAGTTTTACTTGTTTGGATTTAAACCAATAAACTAACGTAAGTTTTTCACTAATCTTATAAAATACACGTCTACGTAAAAATTTTAAGAGAACATGCACATGACACGCCATGTCAATGTCAACGTTGAACATATATAGTACTTACAGTATCATACCAGAAATTTTTCTAGTCTTTTAAACCGCCACTTTTCTTGCGATTCCTTGTCTGTTTCATGTAGATAAAATTGTTTTGATCAAGTTTACATTGCAAATGTCAACCAGTACAAGCTCCACAAGTGTTGTGGGGTGCAGAGGTGTAATATGTTTTTGCCATAATCACTGTATATATGCTATTATGCTAGTATGTAATATTATGGTCAGGAATTAGATTCTTTTAAATGTTTTCAAATACCAAATTTAAGACGTACAATGGTGCCCGACAACCTACACTGTCACTGTCAATACTTCTTGATTCCTGATTTGCACTACATTACATGCGAAGAATTTACATCGATGCTTAGGGGCAGCATCGCACTAAAATTTATCACATGTAAGATTCATGATTTCAGTTTTTGAGCATGCCATATGAAAATAACATCTTCCAGCTAATATGCCCGCTTGTTTTTATACAATCATATATCAGCATCATGTAAGGAATGTGTGCAATACGTTGTACATATGTAGCTGTGTGGCTCTCTTTCAGAGGGATGGATGTTTATCTTCTTTATCATGTAATTTGTCTTATTTCAAGTCATTGTGAATCCGCTCTTTCGATTTGAAGTAGAAGCTTAAAATCCAACTGAGAGATAAAATGTGAACGCACACACGAATGTGACAACAAAGGTTTTTGGCCTTGACACTGAATTCGTGGAAGAAGGAGAGGTAAAACATGGAATATGACTTCATCATTAGACGTAGACGTAAGACCTTTACGTGCCGCTCTGAATAAACTGTCAATCCAATGTAAATGCACGATGGTCGTGATTAAATGTTTGTGCCTATTTAGTATCACACGATTCTATCCCTAATTTTCGAACGTGCTGATGCTGATCCGAGAAAGTTTGAAAGCTTGTCAAAACTATATATTTTGACTGGTTTGTACGGTATTCTGAGCGTCGAATAGTGCTGGAAGTACTGAACAAATTATATGGAAGGAGTAACGTAAAACTCTCGCTGATTTTGTTTGAATACCCATATGTTTTGAAATGGGTGTCTGTGAATTTTGAAAATGTGAGGGTGTTGTTGCATTCCAAGGTTAAAGCTTTCAAATACGCATTATGCTATCTATAGTGCACACCATCCTGAGACTTCATGCGCGCATAATGGATAAAGGGTCTTAACTCCAGATCCTTCATGAAATTGATCAATGGGGTATGTTTCATCCAAGTCGTGGTTTCTTGCGTGGCAGACGAGCTGCTTTAGAGCTGTTCAGCGCATGGAAAGATGTGCGTAAACAGTGAAACCTCAGCTACACATGATGTAGTAAATCTTCTGCTTCCCTTCCATTTGTTCATAATTTATTTTGACTTTTTTTGCTAGAATTATTTAACCTTTTAACCAAAAATAAAATGTTGAACAATCATTAAGGCATTGGTTGAGGGGTATGAAGAGCTCTTGCTAATATTGCCTCTGTACATATGCTAAGGCCATCTGGTTTAGGCATTTACTCAACAGCAGCATATCCTAACAGGCGGATTTTTAATATACATCACAAATCCTCTCACTACTGTGTTTGTATATTGTAGAAAGTAAGGTGTTATCAAAAAGGGTTTTTACTTTTTAGTAAGAACGGAACGAAACAACTCCCCACACATCCATCGACAGAGAGACGAGCGTTCACTTGACGTAAGGAGAAGTTAAATAAGATACCCATTCTACCTTGATATGCGCCTATTATATTTCTCCCTGAATGACTTCGACCATTACAACTGCTGTGCTATTTGGCGCTTTTGCTAGGCAGAATTGAAGGAATAATTAAAGAATGCTTTGCAAAATGACTATTCCTATGTAATGAGTTAGCACAGTGAAAGGGAGACCTTGGCTGACAGCGGAAAGTAACTCGAGATAAATCGAGATATGGGGTGAACAGTGAGCATGCTAAAAATACTCTAAAGTTATATTAAGGTATAATATCCTCAAAATTCTCTGCTGACCTTATATTATTGTGGCGTTTACATTCATTTATAATCATTCCTCGTTTTATTCACATTTGTATCGCTAAGTAAAGTTACATAGGATTTCCTCTTATGGGCTTTACCAATAAACTTCTTTTCTTGAGATCAAGTTTCATGGAAGTAGTTTATGCCTGATATCGCCTAAAGCCAGCACATCTCTGTCGACTCGTATAGCAACAGAACCAGAAGAGATGATGATGGTGATGTACCTAGAAAAGAATTTTATCATATGTGTGGAAGACACTTGCATACATTTGTTGAGATGGAGAGGATGTTGATTTCTTTCATAACATTATGCGCTATTCAAGCGTTATAGGATGTGATTCACTTACTTAGCTTACATCAGAGAAGGAAGGGAGTTTTGTGTATGTGCAAAGGAGAATATCGAATAACTTATGCGCACGGTTAAACACTTACATGGACAGTTAGTGGACAGCCATTTGAGTTTTTATCATGTAATACATATTTTGTCTGGTTCGCATTGCATTGTAAACATTCATATATAAGTGGTTCTCTATTATGTATTTTTACATGAATACCCTATTCTCTCGTAGGACTGAGGACAGAGTTCTTCAAATCTTTTCAAGTAATGCCATTACGTGCTATGTGACCAAAAATAATGATTCGTTATTGTGAAAAGTGTCTTAACTTTGAGATGAAACAAAATATGTGTAAAAAAAGTACAGCAACGCAGGGCTAGTTACGCTTACGGTGCCACTGTTTTTAATCTTACTGGTTTAAAAAATCAGAGTTATCATAAGCTGTCATTCTTCTTAAGTCATATAAAAGACAAGATTAAGTTTTTTGCCTTTTCTCTGAGAGCAAGAGATAGAGAATCTTTTAAGAGTGGACGAATATATAGCCCAGCGCTACTTAAGTATGAATGAGAGGATGCAAATGTTGCAAGTATTATTTGATCAGTATGCAAACAATGCTAAGAATAGATGAAAAATAGAAGAGAGGGATGCAGTTTGAGTTGCACATAACCACAGGACAAGTTTAATATGCTATGGATGTGGATGGAAGAATAATATATTTGTAGATCTCTACGCTTTCCATCAGAAAATAGTTCCAGTTCTAACTTTTCGTTCATTAGACTTTTACATACAGCTGTGTTACTATATACATGCATTCCTGGAGTTGTGCTATTTGACTAGCTGTGAAACTTTATAAACTCACGAGTCTGTTTATGCTATTCGTTTATCGCAACCAAGTATATGTATGTCCATCAGGCTTATGTCTATGATATGACGAATATGAAAAGAAGTGCTCAGGTCATATATAATATAATCTTATTTTCGTGCTGTAATGCAAGTTTTTCATGGCTTTTGCCTCGTAGTTAAGGAATGCTATAGGGAGTTAGGATTGTAATAAGGCAAAGGTATAGTTAGACAAGTCTGCTTAACTTCTTATACGATTATATTGTCCATCCTGATTTTTCCCCAAAAAATCTTGTTGCTACCGAGCTTCAAGATCAAGTTATCTTATGAACAGATTGGTGCAGTGTAAATGATACACTCTTGTAAACTCATTGGTATTCCTAGATTCACTGAATGAAGTCAATGAGTACGGTTTTGGGTACATGTAAGAGGATTATATGATCACCTTGCTGGAAAATTAACGCAAACAATGCCACGAAATAATCACGGCCTCTTTCTAAAAAACAAGTATAGAAGTTTACTTTAACATCTAGTCATCCTCTCTGTTTATCTTTACTTTGGTGTAAGTTATAAACATTGGAGTGTTTGGAGTAGAATATATAATCCAATTGATTGTCACTAATATATCGAAGGCGCTTGAAGCAGTTGCAAGTTTTGTTCGGGTAGAATCTCATATTAGCAGAGTTCATTTTGTCAATTCAATTCTTTATAGCAACAGCAATTGAAAATCCAATGTAGTAGCTAAGCCCAACAAACGTGTTTAACGCTTGTTTAATGCTAAACTTGATTAATGATGAACAAACCTGGGGGCGTAAATGAAACATGGAGCCGGTCAAAGGTTAATTCATGAAGAATTATCTTTATTCTACGCTAACTAATAATGAGTGTATCATCAGCTACATCCTTAGCTACTCAAGACTCTGTCTACTATCATTCTATAAGTCACCTAGGTATGTTGGTTTGGTATGCATTATGTATAGTCATCTCGTGGCAAGAAGTGAATGCTGATGTTGCTAATGCTGTCACTGACTTTTGAATGAGTTTTCAGTTGAAGTTAATTTGTTCTCACAATTATTGAATCTTTCCTGTCATGTTTCATTCATGGGTAAATTCCATCCTGTTCTGTTGATGTGTTTTTGGTCTTGAAAGGATGAAAACGAGTAAAACGAAAGATTTACGTGAAAGTAAGGAGTAGGGGTTTACTGGTAGTTTTGTGATATTGTGATGCAACTATGTAGGTCATTGTTACAGTAGTTGTAAAGAACCTTCAACTCATCGTGTGATTATATGTCTAACGTAAATCATTTTTTGTCAGTTCAAGAACAAAAAAATACTTGGGAGCATATTTGACATGAAATCAAACTGTGTTGCTGCTTATAACCTCCCTAAAGGATAATGGTGTGAAAAAATTTGTAAAATTTTAATAAAACTGACTAATTGCATATCATGCATATTAAATGAATCCCATGAATCTGCAAATTTGTTTGTTTTCAAATAATTATAATAAAATATACTCAAATTCTCAGATCCACTCAAAAGGATATTAGAATGTAAATGTATAGATGTGAGGGGCTGCTGCTTCACCCTTAAGTGACATTTGAAACGGTCAAATCAAATTTGTCTGAAGTCGGAAAGTGAAGGCATATTGCTTTGGGACGACATTTGTATTTATTTAGCAGTTAATAAATTTCTCATTTGTACTTTTTCGAACAATGTGATAGCTGTAAAACTTTAGTTCTCCTGACATATATACATACTTTAACTGTGAAGCGGTTGATAGTCTGCATTTTTCTGAGCAAAACAATCAGGTGGAGCAACCGAGATATGGCGATAATTCGTTAGGCGATAAAAGCGAACACGAAATGTTATTTCTTATGCAAGTTTTCTTCAGGTACCAACATTAGTTTTACTTCCATCGTGTCAAGTATTTTCTTTCCATCTATGTGCTTCATCTACTTTCGATAAAGTTTGTAATTTGATTTACTTTTATACCGTCACTGCCCCCAGCCTCAACCATGCCTTATTGAGGCTCTATATACAGTCTAAAGTATGATGTGGTACTTTTAAAATGAATAAAGAAAACAGGGCATCAATCATGATGGCACGTAGATCACAACATTAAATTCAACGAATGCATGCGGACATCCAATGTGTTTTTGCGACTCTGCACATCCCCATTTTCACTTCGGGCGAAATAACACAGGCTTTGTTGATATTGTTATACGTGTTGAATTTAGAATTGCAAAGCTTGAGGTGGGTTGGTAGGCTGGTGGTTGGAGATTGTTGTACATTCTAGTCTTAAAGAAGGTAGCGAAATGAGCGTCACAATATAAAAAGGGAACTGCATTAATAATAGCGGGTCGTTATTGTGCGCTAGCGCATTATAGGTTTATAATTTAATTGATGGCCTAAAAGACTGCAATTTTTAACTTTCACATTTTTTTCAATTCCCATTATTCATTGATAATAAATGCTTGCAAAGTTAGAAGAGACTAATGGCACTGATTAAGCAAGCATAAAAGTTGCATCAACACCGGATATTTATCTTTAATCAAGGAATTATAGTTCAATATGAATGTTATGTGATTATGTGGATGTGTATGTATATATGCATGTACACACATTCCTGTACACTAAAAAAGATCATTGAGTTGGATGCGAAAGTGTGAAGTATGTCATGATGGTGAGATTGTTATTTGTTATCATACATAGTACTGCTAGAGTCTTTTCTATATAAAATGTATAAAAGTTATTAACAATGAGTTAGACTAATGCATTGCCTCATCTCGTTGCAAAATAGCTTCAAAAAATAATAATAGACAACGCTGACAAATGGATTACAGGCTTTCTGCTGCAGTTTTTTGGGCATTCAACGCTGCTGTATTACATGCTGCTTTGAGTCATCAAGAGGATCTAATCAACATTCAATTTGTTTCATTCATTTTTCTTGCGTCATACATAAGCAGTCGTGCTGTTGCACATTGTATTCTGTTCACCAGCACGCATCCATGGCTCCGTGTTTTTTCGATGTACTTTTGTTGGTTTTCTGCGGTCAGGAGTACGTACTCGGGACGTCAACTGCAAGTGTCAGCAGTAAGTGGGGAATTGTTGACTATTTTAAAAGGCAAATGTGTCTTACATGAGAAAACCTCAAATATGTATGCATGTGTCATTAAACAAACCTGATGAGCCATTCGGCATTTAATCACTCCTCTCACTCAGTCCTGTATTATGTTCTGCGGTTGAAAAGTGGTATGACGCTTGTCAGTAAAACCAAAATCAGTCTTTTCAGCTGTTTTATTACATTGCCAGATAACATTCAACCTGCCGTATATAATCCTTTTCTCAGTATTATGTTGCAAAATGCAAAATGACCCGCATTTACATATCGCAATCCAAGATATATGATACCCATATTTACAATACTCGTGTTTTCGGAGTAACGGTTGTCATTTTTTGTACAGCCAATAGTTATTTAAGAAAATACATGTAGTTTATAGGAGTTTATTATAGAACACAAAAATCCAATTGCACTGGATGCAAGAATTTCTAATGGCGAAGAGTAGGTTAGAAGGACCGCAAACATTTTTGTCGTCGTGATCATGATTGCACAATAAAGCAATGTAATGGGCGAAACGAATGTAATAGCAACAATAGTAATGATTTGTCTAAGATTAATCTGTTGTACCTGTACGTATTGCAAGATTTTGACGGGAGATACCTAGAATTGCACTAATTAACCGAGGTCATCAGTTCCTCATCTAACTTTAACAAGTCACCTCTAATCTATCTTCGTGAGATTTGTTGATTATCCACAGTATCTGATTTGCATATTATTAGCCTTTAGTATTTGCTTAGATAGAAGTATGTGCATTCAATCTATAAAGGTATGATGCACCTTTCATTACGACATATGTATAACCCAGTTGAATGACGGCTTTTTTGATGACCTTTAAAAATTGTGAGTTTTAAAGTAACGAGTTTTCCTCAAGGCCATTTTATACGTATGCAGTTTCAATTGTAGTTCTTGTGGAACGCAAAAAAACATTCGTCCTTTGTCAGAAACACATATAAAATGCACTGTATTGCACCTTGTGAGTGAGCGTAGATAGTTGGGCTGCATTCCATTACAGCTTATTCATCCTTCATCATAGTGAAATTTGGCAGGTGTTGGTAAACATTTTTTGTTACCCCTATAAACTTTGTGTAGCTTGAGAATGCAAGCCGACCTAAGTGTTCTTTGTTCGGATGTGAGAGATCAGCATCATACAAGTATAGTAGTAGCTAAAAAGGTCCTTGTAAGACCTTCACAGTCATGATGTATCTTATCAGGCTGAGAAATAAGGAATTAGAAATGCTTGTGTACCATTCACAATTTCAGGGTTTGCAAACTCCAGCCTAATTACATTTTTTGATTTTTTCACATGTATCATGAGTATGAGTCACCATAAAGCAGTGGTCAGTGGGGTTTCCAAGCGTGTTGTTTTACACACATTTTTCTACTTCCTTGAGCTGGTTGGGAATGGGTTTTCCTAGAGGAAGATTAAAAAGTTCCAAACTATTAAAATTAACTGGATATCATGAACCCTTACTAGAAGATGCACCATTTGCACAAATTACTAGTTACTGACTGGTCTAAGAACTCCATTTTGACGGAAACTTGGGGTAATCATTTGGATTCGCACGATTCATAGCTATATAACCAGTCGTGGTAACTTCATTTAGGTTTAGTTTATACGAAAGCATTTGTTATTTGTTACTGATATGTCGAAGGAACAATTGAATTAGCGTATCACTTTTTTCTATGTTCTCCATGGCCTGCAGTGGATTCACTGTAAATCGAGGACGGATGTTGAGAGTTTGTTGTTTTGTTCATGAATTTCATATCGCTTTTTACAACCAACTCAAGCTATGAACCAATAAAAATTATGATTCATATAAAGTTGTTTGTTAAAGAATGCATGTCTAGTCATGCGAATATTCTCCATCGCATATTCAAATGGTGAGTTTGGCTTTTGTGTAAAACATTTTTATTTAAAGATTAGTCATTCTATAATGGAAGCGGGCTGTAGAAATCGTTTCCAGTAAATGTAGGTGCAATGCTATAATTAAATTAATGAACCAATATCTGACCCTAAGTAATGTATTTTAGTAAAAGAAACATCATATTATTGCCCGGTAGCGATTTCCGGTAACAAATTTTGCCAAATATTACGCAGATGCACGCGATTGTTGTATTTTCTGCAGAAGCTCTAACGATAGGTAAAATAGTACAACTAGATGAAACACAAATCAGCTATGCTACTCCGGGTTGTGTTATTCTATTTCCCAAACAGACAATCACATTTAATGACTTATGCGAATCAGATTCATTATTACAGGCAACAAGACTTCTGAAGTCTGTTGTTCTTCAATCAACAATTTAGTATACCAAATGATTTTCTACTCTTGAAATTCGAAGTGTTATGGTTTGTGGCTTTAATGCCTTACGCACGACTAGATTTAATGCTACCAGAAATGAGAATGTTAGAAGAAGACGATCTATATTAAAGTACATCTTCATTTTGGATTTTGATCTTGAAGATATCCTTTTTGTATCATTATTACATTGGTTTCAGTAAACTGTAAGATCGTTCTGATAACGATATGTAGCGCAAAGATTTTGCCAGAAAATGTTGGTCCTGCTGGTTACACGTTATTATGTTCTTTCTAGTCCTACATCTTTTCTTCGACGCTTAATGTGCTGTAATAGAAACGGTAATAACGGGTATTTTGTATTAAGCAGTTTTACGTCGACTATTCTCTGCTGTAGTCAGTTTCCGCCTATTAATGTCTTCTGCCATTATTCGTCAGCCATGAATTGTGCTGTGATAGTGATGATCATATCACCAATCATCATTCAACTCTTCCTCAGACTTGTCTTTAGCTTGATTTTGGTCGATATACCATCCCAGAAAATGAGAACCCAAAAAGTAAGTGTGAAGTTATGTCTTGTCAAGTTTCCATTTAAGACATTCGATGACTTGATGGTGGTTTCAGATTTACTGTATACGCATTCACGAATCGAATCTTTTGTCGGCACAATCTTAAAATGGAAAAGTAGGATAAACTAGTTTAATTCCCTTATTATTTTACTTGATATATGTTATGCGTTTGACTCATTTTAAACAATTCGAATAATTTATTGAAAGAATCCTAAAGATTGTAACAGTTTTTGATGTGCATAAAGTATGTATATTATGCTCAAGTTTATTGTTGCAGTCTCGCAGTTACATGTAGTAGGGCTATTTATTCTTTTTGTAGAAACATGATTTTAGGCATTCGTTATGCTACCCTGCTGACTTCCACTGAATCTGTGAATGGATGATGGGGCGTAACAACAGTAAACAAGACGAAATTCTCTATGAAACTTACTTTGAATTTAAAACCCTTTGTTAGAAGAACGAGATGCGACTGCATGTAGGTATATATGCACTACTTGTTGTTGTTACTTGCATCGAGCAGTATTTTATGCCCCTCACTCCGCACTGAGTTTGTAGTTGGGTTTTCATGAATCGTGTGAATAACTGTTGCGTGCGTAGTACTTTTCTTACTTCCACAATCCACACTACTAGCTACACAGACCATATAATAAGAAGCATAAATGATAAATAGGTGAATGCACATGCACAAACTCTATAAACACACTCAAAAGCATCATCGTCACATTATTTTAATCATCTACTTCCTACCAAAAAATAAGATGCATTGCACTCGTTCGTACATATGAACGTGGACGTGAAGTTGAGCAATCTCTGGCTACAACTGTTTTCTCTACCCTTTTGAGTACTGTCAGTTCGCTCAAGTAGAGCTACAATAACTCACTCACCATAAACCATACTTAACTTTGTTGATGATGATACTAAATTATTGTTAAGTATATCAGCCACTAGTTTTCTGGTTCGCTATTTAATGCAAACAACGAGCTCTGTTAACTCACTAAAATAGGTGCACAACAGCTAATGTAGACTAGCTAGCGATGGGTGATTTTTTTCCGATGAGTACTCCAAGCTTTGCTTTGTATGAAGTATCAAGCTTAGATGAAGGTTTATGCATATAAAATGAATGCATAAAGGGGAGAGTAGAATGAACAATTTCATTTCACTGAAAGGTTGAACCATTAACCATTTCATTAGTATTGTAAATATTAACACAATTGATCAGCGAAGTTCATCTTCGTTTATTTGTAATTTGAAAATTAATTCCACCGTGTCGGTTTTTGCAAGCCAGTTGTTACTGCTTTTTTGTAGTTTTGCTCACTCAACAATTTCTATGATTTTGACCTATTCATGCAGAAAATTTCTACTCTTAACTAAGGTCTTCGAAATGCGTGAATTGACAGTTTATGAAAGACAATCTTAGGAAATGGCTACAAGCATATTCTCTGTTCCGTGACATGATTCAGTTAGTTTTAGGTCTGATACGTGCCAAATTAATAAATTCAAATAGATGAAACCAAAAACCAACAAAAAGCTCAAGAGAGAGATGTTTTATAGTGTGCAAACATGCAAATCCGAACGAGATTTTGAAGCGAATGCAAATGATGTATTAGCCATGCTACAATATGGCTAAATGTTCCTCCAAGTTCAATGTGACCAGCTAAAGTTCCTCTAGCTTTATCATATTCAAATGTTTGCAAATTACAGGCGTACCTTTGGGAATTCAATCTGCACACGAAGTAACGTTAATTTCCTATTCCTACCATTGTTTACCCCTCAAACACAATACATTAAAAGTAAATATGAAGAGGAAAGCTTTCTAACATTCTTTTGTCGTAGTTTATGTGGTTTTTACTATCTGAGCAGCTGTGCAAGCAATTTTTACTTGTTAAACAGAGTTAACTACACTTACATACATGTGTGCATTTGTGAGGTTTTTGCCATTGGCGACGTTGCTTCAGATGAGGTGGTTGACAGTTGTTTCAAATTTTAGTTGAAAATCATGCTAGCTGATGAATACTTGAATCATCAGAGTGGCAATATAGAAGGTAAAGAAAGTCGATACAATCCAGAAAGTAATGATTATATATGAGCATATTAATCATATTATTCAGGTTCAAAAGTAAAGAATAATATATTTTACTTTTCCCACTTTTGCAACAGATTTAATGTTCTTTTATAATGATTAATTTAGGAGCCATATTAATACATTTATATAGTTAAGTAGTGCATTGATTTAAGGTAATGAACAATCGTCGAGATATAAACTGCAAACAAAATATTTTAAAATCCGTCGGTACGTGTTTTTGCGAGTTAGCTACACAGCGAAGCAACGTATGATAATATCGCATTTCTAAAATATTGAATGCCTTACTCTTCAAAAATTATGATATGATATAGTATAAAGTATTTGTTGCAAAATAATCTGCATTCTTATAATAAAATTTTTACAATGGCGCACACCACACCGTAATGGAATTGATAGTCAATCGTCATACTTTACTATCAATGAAACGGATGAAAGCAATTTTAGGATCACGATCTCAATTTTTCACGAGTTTTCCATTGTCAATGTATATTTTTGAGTAAATTGAATGTATGAAGCGTTCGCTGATTCAGCAAATCGAGGAGGTTGGAAATGCATAGTTATATGGACGATTTCTAAAAAGCATCACATACAAGATGATATGTACTTTTGACTTTTGAGAGAGCATCGAGTGGCACAACACACGCTTCATTGATCTTCATTTCGCCACTTTTCGACCTCCATCATAATTCATTTTGAGCTATAAGGCAAGAACTATTCATTAGTGAAGCTTATATATATCGTTACGTGATTGGAAGGGGAGGCAGTGGAGGAAAATCACTGTAAAAAAGCGCCAAACACAATGATTTCAGAAAAAAATCTTGATTTTGAATCTCTCTTTTGCTTTTGATGCCTTTTAAACATTATGCATAGATGACCCATGAAGGCGTGCATTTCTGCAGTCTCATTTTCAACTCGTTCAACTTCAACTGTCACATCGGACTGATGTTGAATACAGCAAGCGCATAGTGAACCTCTCTCTCCTCTCTACCTTTCCCTTGCAAAAACCGTGATTTCGTGCTCCTTGAACATATATTTTCATCAGGATTCATTTTTTGCACTACATGCATGCATTCATACACAAGTATGTCTTGTATACGAAGGAGGTTAGAATTAGAATGTTTTGTTACTATAAATTTCTATGTTTTGTACACTGTCGTGTGTCAACCTCGTATTATAAAGCCTCGAGTCGTATCTAGATAATATCTTTGTGGTTTCTCTGAAAACACTGCTTTTGAAATGTTCATGCGCGTATGCATCCAAAACCCACGAGTAGTTAGCATATGATGTACAAGGAAGGCCGTGTCATATGAACAGAACAAAGTCAAAAGTCAAAATATGTAAAACATTAATTGAATCAACGTACATTGTTCTATCTAACATGCTTCCGCATCCTGCAAAGCAAAGCTACATACCTTATTTAATTTAGAAATCCCAAAACTGAACTAATTTATAATGTATGCATATTGTACAACCTTCAAAGTACTCATCTGATTCGTATTAATCATGCATCTGTTAAGCCATCAACACAACAACATATGTTAGAAAACTGCTCATAACGGAAAAGTTACCAAAACCGTCCAAATACTTGTTTAAAATGTATTTATTCCATTTATATTCAATAATGCCACTTTCGAACGAAACCAAATCCAAAAAAAAATATTTACACTTACTTCGTCGCACGTTATGAAATATCAGTGATCGCATTTAATTTGTAGGTAATTCATTCGGATTCTTTCCCATTTAATAGTTTTAAAGAATCTGCATATAATGATATTTTGTATATCTTATATCGCCATTATCATTTCTAGATTAACTGCAGCAGTATAAATTGTAATGCATTGATAATACTCGTTAAACTAGATAATGGTCAGATATGACGATATAAAAAGAAACTTGTTGTGACCAATTCACTGCGCTTTTACTATGTTCATAGTAGTAATTGCACAAGACCGTCAAACTGTCGTCTTCAGAGGTGTAACATCAAGGTCAGCTGTGTGCAAGCAATAAAATAGAACAGACATAAAATAGACATTCAAATTAGATAGATGAAATGAAGGGCATGATCGTTCATCACTCTTTCACAGTTCGATATTTTGACTGAACACCACACCAGTGTAATTAGAGTACGGTAGAATATGAGAGGTGTAATGATGTATGAAATATGTGTGCATAAAGGAATATTATGTACCCAATCCATCTCTCATCTCAGTTTACTATTATTGTCATTATAATGATTTCTTGTAAGTTTGAGATTGAGCTTA
Source organism: Sinodicranocentrus sp. ZH6 (assembly GCA_027743935.1). Taxonomy (NCBI): domain Eukaryota; kingdom Metazoa; phylum Arthropoda; class Collembola; order Entomobryomorpha; family Entomobryidae; genus Sinodicranocentrus; species Sinodicranocentrus sp. ZH6. The sequence continues at coordinate 20,064 of JAHZNA010001796.1, forward strand.
GGTTGCAGATGAGGACTCACATGTATGGCGACAGATAATTGGCTACGGACGAATTTGACTGTCATTCTGTCGCGTTCATAATTTTTCATTGCATACCAGAGCAAGAAAAATGCAAATTTTCAAATTATTAGCTAATGGCCTGTTCTTAAAATCCTTTTCTTTCATACCCACCATTGTTCTCGTTCCAAGTATACTGCTTTTTTAAGACACTCAGACCTGCATACACAACTGCACTTGCTATATAAGCTTAGCTATATCCTATGATCCTCAGTCGGGAAAGAAAGATTGAAAAAATAGTTTTGGCTCAAGTGTCAGTCTGTCTGCAACGCTCTCTGAAATCATTTGAGTTAATAGTAACAAGTCGGTGTGTTTAAACTTTACTTTCATACTTAGCCCGTATACACACATACTTTGTTTCAAACACGACAAATAGAATAGTAGTTTTCTATCTTCTGAGACAGTACTTGAATGCAACACTAAATTCTCTTCCGTTTGGCTGCATCATTAGAGAGGTAGGATACGATTGCTACTATTATAATTTTGATGCTACTATCTGGATTTAGGATGGGCTGCAACCTTCACAATTGTACAACTTGTAGAGAACCATTACTATCAGCCATTCACGCACGACTCAAACTTTATGGTAATAACTATTTATATACCTCCGTGTTCCGAAACGCATTGCATTTTATAGCTTAATCGATTATTTCTGAGGGCAAACTACGCTACTCCATGAGGCATTTTGATTATATCCATATGAGTTAGGATCCGGTTTAAAAAATACATTAGGCAGTACATTTTTACATGATATCATTTTACAATTCACTTGTGTAGGAACAAGTGCTAGTAAGTAAATGTATACTTTACGGTTTATTGTCAGTTGCAATCAATATGCTTTAGGACAAAGACTAAGTGCTCCAACTTCCCATTTTTTCGTTATTTGATATTCATCATCACCATGTAGGTTATATTTATTTAAACTAGCTTGCTTGGATCTTGTCATTTAGACTGAACGCATCATTCGTAGCGTTCGTCTTGCGGAGCTGTTTCGACTACAAGATTTGAGATACCTCTAATCTAGTCTTTAGCGGTGATAGTGGTGGTGATTCCATTTGAAATGACGAAGAAGAATGTGCCTGTTTGATATCGAACGCTACTACTAGCGAATTGGTAAAATTTCAGTTCACAAGAATCTGTCAGTTTTATTACTGTAATGAAAAGTTGTGAAGAGGAGCTTAAATCCTATTTAAGTTTCTCATCAACCAGCGAAATGTCAAGAGAAGAGAAACGTGAATAAATACCGTGGGACGCACCTAAGAATTTCCGCATGTGCATGGTCGTGTCATGATGTGTATACTCGCTAGAATTTTTATGATTTTTCAGTTAATTATGTTTTGTAAGTGTAAAAATAGAAGCTTGATTTTTATGATTTTATCCTTATTTGTCAAAGCAGGCTGAGGAGGATTCGCAGAGCCGGAACTCAAACCGCACAGGTGCTTACTTGTAGTGAAGTAATAACACATCTTTCGCCAACGTGTTTTGTTTTTTCGTTGCTTGTGTTTTCAACATACCGTAAAGTGCTGTGATGCTGGGAACCGTCCAGCTATATCAAGAGCCTGTCGGTTAAGTTTACTCGAGCTGCATAGTTAAAAGACAAAGAAACCGAGAAGAAGTGCTACGAGCGTATCAGTTTATTGCATGTACGAGAAAATTGTGAGTGTTTAATGTTGAGCACAATGGTGTCATCCGCGGGGGAAATAAACCCTCCACCGCATCAGCAGGATGTGATCTATAGTCCAGTACCTCATAGCAACGCGTCCACTCCACCTAACTTGATGTCTTCCGAATACCATCCGGTTTATGGCCATATTCCACCGGAATGCACGTACTATGGGCCAGGACCAGAGTCGTATCAGTACTGTCCTGAAAGTTATCCACACCATCAGATGTGTGCTGTCAGCACGGAGTATGGTAAGAAAGAGTCCCATCATCTTGTCTTTTCATCTCACTTCAACATCTGCTCGTCCATTTCTTTTTTTGGAAGTTGAAGTGTCATGATTATCATTCCAAAAATATGGCGCATTTTTCTCACTAGACTCGAGGCTTTCCCATCTCACTGAATGTCTACAAAATGATGATCACTGTAACATTCTATCTATTCCTTTCTCAGTTCATTCGTATCCTTACCTTTTCAGTAGCATCAGCAGCAGATATACTTCCTGTATCCTAGCTTATTCTCTTCTTCTAGATTGCTCCTATTGATCTTTATATGACGGCGTATATTTCGATCCTTGTAATTTACGATAATCGAAATAACAACCTTTTCCTTGCGTAGTTCATTAAATTATTCGATTAATTTGACCACGTATTATCATTATAACGATGTCTTTAATGGCATTTAGGAGGATTTGACTTCACAACAGTTGACTAATTTCCATTTATAAACAAATGTCCGTCCTCATTATCGATGTTGAGGAGTCATTTTCGAGAGATGTTGGCCAAGATTTTACTGCCAATATGAATGTAATTTCATTGTGGTATTTTCTTGTTATGTAAAGTGACTTTGAATGAAAATAGGAATCTAGTTTGTTGTAACGCGATGATGCGATGGCCAAGCTGATTGAGCCTTTCTTCTTTATTCTGTGTGCATAAAACAGTTTGTGAAGGCTGTACAATTTGCACTGCTCATAGTTCACTTATTGATGTAAAGATGTACACATTATTACTTGTTACGTACCACAAATACAACTCTTCAAGGTAGCTAGAGAGCAGCATAGCTCCTGTTGTTTAGGGTCTATGACGTGATGTTTGAATAGTTTTCTAGGAGTATTAAATGTAGCTGCTGAGTAAGCTGGTCATAGTGGCTGGTTAGCTAGACTGTGCTATGGCTGGATGTGATATGATGCATTTGAAAGGAAAGGGAAGTGCGATCCACATCTCTCTTTCTCCGCGTCTCTCTTATCTTCGTTACCAAAGAATACTTACGCTTGTGGGATGAGTTATTTTTAACATATTCTTCTATTGGGGAGCTTTGCTTGGTTCTCTACGCTGCTCTTCGACGATTGCTCAGGTTTTTTGTTTGGGAGTGAGACTGAATAAGGCTTCCATTGCAAAGTGTAGTTTTTGTGTGGAGGTGAGAGCTAAAGTTGGTGGCTACACAAATGTAAGGTATTCCGCAAGGATTGACAGAGATTTTACGCTGATGAGTACTTGCTTCCTGGCCTGACTCTCTTCTTTTTTTATTGTAAGCGCAAGCTGAGCAGGCGAAAGAGACAGGGATATGTGTAATCTGACTGTGAGCGACGGAAGAAATGGCATGGTTTGTTCGTCGTTGCAGTTACAACAGTAAATGAGAGAGACGAGGCTTGATGAAAAGCATTTCATGTGAATTTGACGCGTATATGGATTCGTTGAATCCATAAAAAATGAATGTGTTTTGTGCATTAATATGAGCAACTCGCTTTTACCCCAAGTTTTTAATGTTGTTTAATGTGTACACATGTTGTTGAGTGTTGTGCTCACTCACTCAGAGCTATCATGCTTGCTTATCATTTCTTCCGTGGTATTTGCAATTTCAATCTCTCCGCTGCTCCTCTTGCTTTTGCTCAACCTACGCTCTGTCATAAATATAATGTACTTTTGAAAGCATCAGTTAGATCACCGGGGTTGTGGTGCTTTATGAAACTAATTAAATTAATGTCTTTTATATGTCAAGCGTCAGTAGTGTAGGGTGCAAGTACATGAACAAGAAATAATTATTATTGTGACTCTTTATTACAGCCTTACAAAATGAAATTCGATATAACTAGTGGCTGAAGGGATTCTCATAAAAAGTAATATAATGTATATTGCAGGAAAAACTTTTTATATAACTCTGATTTTTTATGCTTCACAGTTGGCAAAACGAATCTTTGCAGCTAACCTAAAAGATTCTAATGCTTCACCTGCATTTGAACGCTTATGAGTAGAAATTGCGAGGCATTTTTCTCAGCCTCACACGTCACAATTTTCCCCCTACAATTTGATAAGGCATACATGGTATACTGCCTGAGATGATGAGTAAACTCTACTTCGGGCAACGGTGTATTTCTTTTATTGTAAAATGATATCCTCATTGCATATTGTATTGTTGTGTAAATCCCTTTTGCAACTTTCTCTACGCATTATAGTATCATCAATGTGAAGACCTCTTTTACTCTTTCCACCACTTTTGTTTCGTGCTTAACCCTTTGAATAATATTAGGCTCATCTCCTTAATCTTCATTATTCCATTTAATACGGTTTTGTCATTCATCCAATTATTTGTCTGATATGTATTTTTTGCAAATCAGTTCACTGCGTGCTGAGCTGCAGTACAAATTCTCATCTTACAACTACGAACTTAAGTAGCACAAACTATGGTCATCGTTATTCGATTGAGCATTTTGTGGTAATTGGATATACTTCAGTATAAGCAAGTAGGAACGTCTACTACGGTTATATTGAATGAGAAAAGAATATAAATTCTTGTGCGCTCTAGTATCTGCTGAAAAACATTATTTACTATTCATATCTATTGTGCATTGTAAAGAACCGAGTGTCCTACTTTTAGTATAGAGGACGCATGACAAGTCGGATGAGCGAGCGATAGGATGACTATAAAGCAACATTTAATATATCTCTAAGCCTCGTAATATATCATGCATAGCATATTTTTTCTTTGTATGATTGAGCCTATAGTAGAATTCGCAAACAACTGCGATACTATTATTAGACCCTTTGGAAAATTAGGTAATGTGTTTATCAAAATGTTAGGGAGGAAGTAGCCATCGGCATATTTTGGTGAATTGTATAGCATCATCATCGCGCGCTGTTTGTGAACGATTGGATTCGAATGAACTAGGTTCGCTTAATATATTCCTTCGATTGCATTGTCTACGGGAGTTTTGCGAGTCAAAGCGAATTTCTCAGTGATTGTGCGCAACGTGACCGAAACGGTACAATGAAATAATTGCCTATTCTTTGAGCACTTTGGCGTTCCGCAAATTCTACTAAACGATGCGAAAATCCCATATACGCAATTCTTCGGAGATGACAAGGGAGATGCAATGCAGGAAAGTTATAGCAAATATAGCAGATCCTACTAATAATGTGTCTATGAAGTACTACTCACATTTCTCTACCTCCCATCTCTCCCCAGTTTCGCTTTGAACACTCAGTTCAGTACATGTGAACGTGATTATTTCTATGTAAATCACCGAGTTAATTGCCATGTTTAAAGTGCAGTTACTTATGAATAATTCAAAAAAATGTCCACGGTATTTTTATGTTAGTTACATTAACCTCTTCCCTCATCATTTATGTGGCCTGTGTGTGGGAAAGGTAAGGACAACATCATGCTCAGACAGTAACAACGAATCGTATGTTTTAGGGTGGACATTAATATATAATTTCTGAGATTCATGACATCTGAAGTGGTTTTCCAATTATTTAGGCGGCATGCTTCACAAGAGCTTAGTCATTTATTCTATTTGCTGCGAAATGACTGTAGATTTGTCACTACACTTCACCCTTACATACTAAAGCGAATCCTCTGTCGAAGGGTCTTAATTGATGAGGTTGTAGAAATTGGATGCACCTCTCCATTATTATTATTAATGTCTACCTGTATTTCGTGTATCATTGCTTTGTAGCAAGCTCAGTCATCAAATCTATCAATGAAAGAATTAACGTCAATTCGATCTAATGCCATGTGGAACTCCTTGGACTAATCAAAAATTACATTTACTTACTTTAAATATTGCAAGCGCACATGTATTGTTTATACATGCGTGTAGTTTTTTTTTACATAAAAGCGTCATATCATTGAAGAACATCAGATCATGTCAGCTATGAACACAACTAGCATTACACAAGCCTATATACTTATGCTCATCGCATCGCGCTAAGGTGGAGGAATGATTTAAGTTCAATGCACTATTTCTTGCACTTGACTTTCTTCTTCATAAACAACTTTGTATTGCATATTGTATCTAACTCACTCCTCGTCACACCGGTCCAGAATTTAAAAGTTTTTAATATATACCTATGTACTTATTATATTCTTTTCGTCTCATCTTCTCGAACGCTTCGATTACCCAGGTCGTGTCTATAGGTACATGAGTAGTTTCTCCTACAAACAGCAGTTTATTGTGTAACTTGTCCATTATCTATCTGGAAATTTGAAAGAGAGTTTCAACCTGTTTATTCTGTGTGCTTTCTAAGGCAGGTAGATCAGCACAGTGATTAACCTGCTTCAATTCTGGAGAGGGTTTCAGCTTTTATCATTTTATGCAAAGGTACCTATGCATATTAATGCCATCCATATCAAAAGTATGCTAATCAACTCGCCTAGAGGCGGAGTTCAGACCCAGATGTTTTCCAAGTGTCTAAAAGCCCAGACTAGAGCGAATGATTGCGTCTTGCGTACAATACAATTACCAGCTTCACCAGCCTTGCTAGCATGTTGCGTGCTCGTGTTGCTTGTCTAACTGCTTGTAATGAAAATATATTTGCATATTACTTTTTGACTCTCAATATTCCGTAATCACTGTATTAGCAAATATTATGCAATTAAAAGCATTTCAGAATATTTGCCGTTTGCTCGCTCGAAAATGTATGAATTTATCCCTGATATTTATTTTAAATTGTGTTGTGTCGCATACTCCTCCACTCATGCCCATTCCTACCTTTGTAAGTTGTTTCTTTTCTTCTGTACATCCTTAAACTAGTTAAGTACAGTGTGATTTGGTAAACTGCATATTTAAGTAGCTTGAAATATGTTCCGCTTTTGCTACAGTCAAATGTAGCTCCAATCTTAAATTGATTAAGATTACAAAAAATCAAAACTCCATTCGTTTTGTTTTTCGGAATGTAGGAGATATTTTTGCATACAAGAGATCAAGAGATGTATGCTACATGTGTATGTAATGACTCGAAAAGAAATGGTTTTGTAATTTGATTTCTCTGTGTAGATATAAGCAACAAAAATGAGATTGTGGTTTTTTTCTTGGGTCATACATGCGAGCAAGTGAACGTAACAGAAAGTTCTAAATGAGATGATGATGATGAGGACCAGAAGAAAGGAGTTGTTGGCCACCGAAGATGTGCACATATTTTTACAATCACAGCCGAAGCAATGAATTGCATAGCAAACTGAAAAGATAATATGAGATTCCTCGTACTGTTGCGCTATGCGTATTATATAGAGTGTAATATACTCGAGTAGTTTGTTTCTTGTTGAACAGTCTATGCATGTACTAGGCTGCGAGTCTTACTTACTTCTAGTGTTGCTGGTCAGTTGATTGGCTGAATTATGTACGTAAAGGTATAATGAATATTATGTAGCTTACTTTCAAGGTAAGCCCAGGTTTATTGACCTGCTGTTCTCTTTTGTGATGCTGAGAGGTGGTGAGAATCTGCCGAGTGACTAGGTAGTTCGAATACGAAAACGATATAGCAAGATAAATAATGATATATTCGCAAAAGTAGGTGCTTCAAAAGAACAATATAAATAAGTTGCTGAATATATTAAATATATGGATGTACATAGCTAAGTATGAAATGTGTTTGTAGAGAACAGGTACATAATAGGATATTCAAAGTCTCACAACCACGTTCATAAGATTGCTCTTACCAACTTTCAGGTTTTTTCTTCTACTATACTAGTTGTAATTGGAATTCAATAAATACAGTTGTCTAATAAATGCACAATAGGGCTTTCGCATTATCCTCACGAAACCAGAGAAAAAACTTAAATATTTGCCTAATGTGAATATACCTAATAGAATGTATACTGTCGTATCAGACCGTGGCATTAATGTCGATTTTGTAATCTGATGAATCGATCTTAGTAAACTTCATGATCGGCATGATGTGATATTATGTTTCGTAATGGTAACTGGTCACACTGCTAAAAGTGTTGTAACGTGAGCAGTCGTATTATAGTTTACACAATGTATTGTAATGTAACTTGCTCAGTTACATGCCAACATTAAATCTCTTCCGAGATCTGTCTTTGGTCTGATATCCCCTAGCCGCCATACATTTTATAACTACATTACACTTCATTGGGAAATTATATTTTCGGTGAGTGCAATTACAGTCTACGAAGATGACAACTTTACTCCGCAGATTCCATGTATATTTACAGGTATGTAATAAAGGGAAACTTGAGGTGAGGGCTAAAAGTACACAAAAAAAGCAACAGGTCCGTATGTAATTAAGCAAAGTTGAATTGATGATGTTCTTGTGTCTGCATCAATCATTGTATCATGTATTTTTTTACCTTAATTTCCTCCATTAATTTATATACTGGTAGAGCAGCGATTGTTTCTCAACTTAATGAATGACTACGACAAACGATATTAGAGTCAGATATCAAGTGGAGACATTTCAAATGCAGGAAATACGTGCATAACCCATTATGGGTAAAGAGAAAGCATTTCAAGAGCTTTTTTGCCTGTTCAAATCTAGGTGCAGCATAAGCAACAGCAAACAAAAAATGTACCTTTTAGCTGTTGGACAATGTAATAACTAAGGAGAATCTTAATTGTTCTTGTCATAATGCGCATGCACATTTTAAGTATCTATACGAAAGTACACAACAACGTCTAAAATCAAACATATTATTTCCTCGGGTATTTAAAATGTCAAAATTGAGATGATGTCGATGTCGGTTTCACAAAATTTGATAGTTGACCCATTAAATTATCCCCCAAGGATTGCACCTTAATTCGCATCTTAACTTATGCATTACGCGCATGTAATATGTGTTTACTCATTTTCATTTGCTGTGCACAGACAGACATATGTAAACCATTGTCTATATCTACACAACATACTTAATTTAATTGTTTTTTATCATTTGAATATTTATTTTTATAATAAATAAATAGCAACATGTACAACAGTCAATAATAAGCTAACTTATTGTTAAATAGTTAAATTAAATTTACATTTCGTGCAAAATTAAAAAGATATGCGTTGGTCCGTCATCTATCCAATTTTATTCTCTGAAGAATTCTGACCAAGTGACAATTTTTTATGATATGCCTATTTATATATCAATGAGGGAGGGTATAATAGCTTTAAATATATATAGACCTAATTCCGGCGATTCGCACAATTGTACAAATAACTATAAATTGAAGTTGAGGTGGCAGTCCTGGTACAGCATATCATTTCATTGCCCTGCTTTCCATGAAGTATGAGTTGGCAATGAGAGTTGCTGTGTTGGATGGAAGTGCTCTTGTTTATGTACACAAAGCTGCTCATTTGCTTATATATGTAAGTATTTAGGTACATGTGATGTGATGCACAATCTCTAACAGACTTCTGTCAATCCGGTGTTGTGGTAGTGAGAGAGTTGTGTGCAAAGTGCAATAGTGCAGTTCAATCTGACTGGATACTTGTATTTATGGAACTACATAATATGTAATTTGCGATGCGATATGTATCTGTATGAAATATTTGGAATTAATTTCTCTCACATCGTCATTGTCAGCAGCCTGCCAATATTTTATCTTTGACTGTTTCATGTTTGTTTGGTCGGTTTTTCAGGCTCACTGAGCTAACCCTCCAGTCCATTGTAGTAAAGTTTTTAGATTTGTCCGCTTATCATTTATTTTATGGATCATTCACGGAAGCGACAAACCGCTTGAAAAAACATAGTGCCATTTTAAGCATATGTACCTAGTTGCATGCTAGAATTAGAATAGGCCGAGGCAGGCAGTTATCCCTTGTTTACACCCTATCAATATATTAACATATGGCATGCCAATCAGCTCTTTTCATTTGTTGTGTTGTGGAAATGGTATTGATTAAAACTGAAAAATTGTCAGTAATTTAACATATTAGAGAAGCTTTATCAAAAGTGAAATAACTTATCGGAATTAAGATCGGGTAAATACTTTTAACTAATTTTCGTCAGAAATGTCAAATAAACATGGAATAAAAGTAAAACAACCTGTCCTGTGAAAAACCGATGTTCAGATGTGGGAATGCCTAGTTTCAAAAAAGGTTGTTCAAGTGTGCTGGCATATGAAATGTTTCAAGTTCATGAAGAAGTTTTAAATTCATGTCGAAGGTGTATGAGCTCGAGCTCTGTTACCAATAAGTCATAAGCATTGTTATTATTGGTAGATTAGGCATTATTGAAAAAGCTTTATAATTTTTACATTGTATGGTTTTTATTCAGGGACCAGGTAACAACGCACAGCCATTTTATCCTCCTGGTCCAGGTGGCTATCCAAACGCCCAATATACCCCGATGCAAGCCGGAGGATTGCCTTCTGGAGTGCCATCGTCGCACCCAAGTACTTAAAGTTTATTTACAATAACGTTGAATGTAAAACAAAACTTCCTCATTTAGTTAAGTCATTTATGATGTATTTCTTGTAATATTAGACATGTCTGCGCCACCAAATTCGGGTATGGGTCCAAACTCTTACATTGGACATTTACCACCTCATATACAACGCGATGAACGCGTGCAACGGCAATTTGTCAAACTGAGGAGGAAATTAGAACAGAAACAACAATCCCGGGACGTTGGCTCTTTCCATTCGTATAGCCAAAATGGACCGATGCGGAAAGGTAGGTCCTTTCTAGGTAAGGCGAATTTTGTTTATATATTGTTCTTAGAATCGTTGTCTTTGTACAGTGTAGTTCAAATTCATGAAATTCGGTTGTGATTTTTTTTATAAAGATACCAACTATGTCAACACAAATCGCAGAAACATTAGTAATGGAGCATCTAAACCTACTACAAATGGGGGAGTGGAAGAGGAAGGAAGCGTTGGGAGCACTGGTAGTGTTACGTCTACTGGTACCCAGGATGAAGAGGAAGATAACCGAATGCTTGCACAGACTGAAATGCTATCTGCATTAATCCCTCCTACGGTTAGAGCAATAGATTGTTTTAAAATGTGTGCTCGTTATGAATTTTGCTTCAATGAAGTCTTATGTACACGAAATTTAGGTTTCTGATGTGACTTCTCGAAGTGCCTTCGTTCAATGGAATCATCCCGATAGATTTACGGAAACGGGAGAAAACAAGTATCCAGATGTTGACGTCTCTGATAGTGACTTCCGTTATGAAGTCTTTATCAGTGATCGAAGCCGTGATAATCGTTTCAAATCAATTTTCGTTGGATCGGCGCTCTCTTGCAGGTAATTTTACTCATGCATTTAGTTTAATTTTTGGGAAACGGATAGAAGTGAAATCCCGATATTGATATAATTTATGTATTTTGTAGAGTCAAAGACTTAAAACCTGGTACTCTGTATGCTATTCAATACTGTGCAATGGTTGGAGACGTCAAAGGTCAGCCTTCCACTCCAGCTGATTTTACCACATTACCTGCTGAACCAGAGCCACCAATCAGTCCCAAATCGGTCTCTAGGAGTCGCTCTACAATTCAAGTATGCTTAAATTTATAAATTTTTGTGAACATCATGTTAAATGAGCTGTGTAGTAAATGTTAAATATGTGGTTATCTGTAGTTAAAATGGAATGCACCAAATAATGATAACGGGTCGAAAATTACCAATTACGTGCTCGAATTTGATGAAGGAAAGGGAGGAAAAGATCACTTTGTTGAATACTACCGTGGAAAAAATAAACAATGCACAGTATCTAAACTTCAGCCCGCATACTCGTATCAATTTCGTGTCGCGGCTATTAATCAATACGGCCAAAGGTATAAACCCCTTTCAGATATTATGAATGATGTAGAAAAATGCAAATTTTGAATGATTTAAAAATATTTTTAAATTATAGTCGGTATACATCAGTTATTAATACAACGACTGCTGGAAGTCCTCCTACGCAACCTGCACCTCCTTCTTTGGCTGAAGCAGGCGTAAAATATTTGAGATTGGAGTGGACCAGTCGAGCTACTGATGATGAATATACACTCCAAATGGAAGATCCATCAACTGGTCACGGGTTCCTCTCTGTTTATAGTGGAAGTGCTCCTCAATATCTGTGTATTGGTCTAAAGAGAAACACCAAGTACAAGTTTAAGGTAAGGGATATAAAATCATTACATGAAATCTAAATTAACCCACATCGTCCACCATATTATTTAACGATTGAGAAACAATAATTGTAACTTTTTTGGTGATAGTTGAAAGCTCAAAATGAGGAAGGACATTCCAAGTGGTCTGACGAAGTGATGCTAAGCACGCTACCAGATAGACCTGGACCGCCACATAAACCGGCTTTGAAGGGCAGAGTGCATGCTTACGGTTTTAAAGTCAGATGGGAACCCCCGTCAGACATTGGTGGTGTACCAATTACAGATTTTGCCTTACAAATTGACAAGGGTAATGGATTTGAAGAGATCTTTCGTGGAACCGAAACGGAATTTAACGTTGATAGACTTTCTCCTGGTCAATCATATGCTTTAAGAGTGATAGCACGTGGACCTGGCGGTGAAAGTGATCCTAGTGACGCATGTGTCATAACTACTGAGCCAGTTTGCCCTGGAAAATGTCACATTCCACGCATTGTGGGAAAACCCAAGTCGAACTCCGTCCATCTTAAATGGAGTAAGTTATTAGTTGCTAGTGTTTGCTTATTTGACTTCATATAGGACGTCGTCTGATGGATAAATTAAATTTTAGATCCGCCAGACTGGGACGGAGGTTCACCTGTAAACCAGTACGAAGTTGGATGCACCACTTCAGATAATCAGACTCAAGAAGCGTATCGTGGGAAAGAGACTGACTGTTTTGTGAATCGTTTACTTCCTGGTAGGGCTTACCTATTCCAGGTCCGAGCTTACAATCGTATCGGAGCCGGTCCCTGGTCTGATCCTCTTGAAGTCATTAGTGGAGCTGGATCCCCCGACGCACCTTCAGCCCCTAAAGTGACTACAAAGACTGCACACGTGGCTCTAGTCACTTGGACGGAACCACTAAATAATGGCTCGGCAGTGACAGAATACCGAGTCCAATTAGCAACACCTTCTACAAGCATATCTGGAGAAGAGAATCAATTAGCAGGAGAGGTTAAGTCTGTAGAAAACGAAGCGCAGTCTATTTCAAGTTTTAATCAGGTATACACCGGTCCGTCGACGTCATGTGAAGTTAAGGGTTTGCAACCAGCAAGCGTTCATTTATTCCGCGTACAGGTTTGTCAAAGCAAAAGAATTTAACTCCTGCCACTATAAACTATACTACAATAGTTTATCACTTAAAATAAATTCATGTAAAGAAATTTGTACATTTTTATGTTCATATCCAGGCCATCAATAGTGCTGGAGTAAGTGAATGGTCTCCTATAGCCACTCATCAAATGCCACCGTCATCACCTAATGCTGTTGGTAGTGTGGAAGCTGTGTCTACGTCTAGTGCGATTTCTCTAAACTGGAAAGTTCCATCATCTAATGGATCACCAATCACGCATTATAATATTATCGTTGGGGAAACGATTCATGTGGTGTCAACTGAAGCTTTCGTTTTGGACAATTTGATGCCCGACACACAGTTCAAGTACTAAATAATTTTATTTATTAGTTAACACTCCATTTTACCCTTGTGACAAGACTGAAAAGGGAAATTTATTTGTTATTTGTCGCTCAGAATTCGTATTCAAGCAGTCAATAACGTTGGACCAGGAGCGTTATCGTCAACTGTAAAAGTCGCTACTCGACCTCTACCACCTTCTTCACCAAAATTGGAATGTGTATCCGTCGCACATTTCTGGATGAAGTTGAAATGGAATGATGCAGCATCCAAGAATGTGGAATACCTTGTTCAGATGATAAATCCTTATAAGGACGAGTTAGTTTCTTTGAATAAATATAATTTTTTTTGATAATTTTTTTAATGCTTTCACTATAAATACTTTTCTTTTTCTTTCATGTATTAGATTCGAAGTGGTGTACCGAGGAACTAGCACAAGTACTAAAGTTACCCGCCTGACTGAAGATACTGAATATCAGTTTAGAATATCCGCTATTAATGGTGCTGGTCAGGGTCCCTTTTCAGACCTTTACAAGTTTAAAACCTCGAAAGCTCCTCCTCCGCAAGCTAAAGGTTAGAACTGCTATCAACAACTGCTAATCATCCGGCTATGCGGCTATCAAAGATGTACATGCAAATAAATTGATCTGTGATTATACTGTTTTCAACATTTTACTATTTTATTAGGTGTCAAGACAGAGTTCAATAAAGACTCAAACGCTTTCCGGATTGAGTGGTTTGAAGTTCAGTGTAATGACACGGTTGAATACCAAGTGCAAGTGGGCAGGCGTCGGGATCAAGAATTCAAAACGGTACAGTTCATAAGTTTTTATAAACGTTTGAACAAACAATTTTATGATTATCTAATTTTTGTGATGTTTACTCCAGATTTATCGTGGAAGCGAAATAAGTACAGAATTGAAACCGCTGGACCTAGACGACGGGGCAGATTATGTATGTCGTGTATGTGCGATTCGAATTTGTGATGATCGTACTCAACTAATTGGACCATACTCCGTTCCTCTCAACTTCCACGTACCAGTTTCATTTTCAGATGATCTAACTTCTTCAAAAATTCATTCCTCATCTTCTTCCAAATCTCTTTCCACGACAGCTCAAGTCAGTTCTACGTTTTTCCAGGTCAGTAACTTATTTAATTTATTTAGTTAAGTTTATTAATGCATTCGTTTCCTTAAACAGAAAAGGTTTTATCTAATAACCTACTCCAACATTGTTTTAAGGTTCTGGAGGAGAAAATGAATGAAATCAGTTACGAAAGTCGTGTTGGAATCCTCGCAGTATTTGCGTTAATCATTCTTGCCTTCGTGATTTCCTTGATTACGCATCATGTCGTATCGTAGTCACATTAACGCGGTTAATCAACTTGAGGAAATTATCATAGAAGAAATCATCAATGCTGCAAGTTGTAGTACACCAACCAGACGAAGTAGATCATTTTTAGAGCGCACTGATATATTTAACAAATTATTCCACCATTTGGTTGTCCGATGCGATACAGAAAAATGCAGGACACTACATCCACGAAAAGTTTTCCTAACGTGCTATCACAAACTCCAGTTTCTTCATGCGAGTAAGGGACTTAGTGTCTCGTGATTACAGCAATCTTTTCATACGTTGCCAGATTTTAACTGTTACATATGAACTGAACTTGCAAAGATATTGTAAATTAATGAAAGTTAGATATTATTCAATGCTGTCATTTGTTCAAGTTGAGATATATCGATGCAATTATATCAAGTTCTTAGGTCGTGAAAGCTCTCTTTTCAACACTTAAATTCTCGCCAGCAGCTTACTCACAAAGTCTGCGGATTAAGTTCTCGAGGAATGTACTTCTAGGTAATCTTTTTCCAACCTTTGAATTGTTAGTGTGCTTAGTGGTAGCATCGTGTTTTGAACGTGACGACGATAGGTCAAAACCTGTGTTTAAATGTCTCGATCGCACTTCATATTCATTAGTATTTATATTTATTGGTTTATATAATATATACCGCTATGTTATTTATATAACGATACGTGTGTATAGTATATATTTTCACGTGATTGGTTTCGTTCGGTGTGTGTATGTTAGTAGAGTCCGCTGAAAGACTCCCTGAAAACTGGTATTAGATTCAACAGAGCCTAAATTCGCAATCGACCGACATTGTGATATGAATTCGGAATATGTCACTATCTTTCCACTAGAGATACATAAATATCACGGACTAGATAAAAATTATGTAAAATGAATGCATATAAGTTATGAAGGCTGAAGTTTAGATACATTAATATATTCCATTTGGCTTTCGTAGACGATATAGGTTTGTTGAATATATAGAGCTTTAATGCGTAACTTCATGCTAGGGTATCTGAGTAAAATTTCAATGCATACGTAGCCTTTAAATTTAAATGATATTTATACTATTTTAGTGTTCTGCGCGTGTAGCAAATCCTTCTATTAAAACGTGCATTGCAAGTCTGTGATGGCGGTGAAGTTGCTAGCACGCTCTCCTTTCATATCTTGCTGCTTTAGTTAATGCCAAAATTGTTTCGAAGTAAGTAATTGAATGTGTGCTGCCAACATTGCGTACTTTGGTTCTTTTAAGTTTGCAATAATATGCATTTACTAGTAGCGAACTAGTAATTAAGTCCCTGGGCTTTATGGTGCTACACATTGGACATTCACATTGTCATATAGCTTTCCAAAATCTATTGATAACATTGTCGTAGATTCCGCACACTAGTAAGTTTTGTTCCAGTAGTCAGTAGAAAAATGTTGTGCCAATGTTTTTGTAATGTATAATTGAATATTTTTGAAAGTAAATCCCAAATGCTCGCAGCTATTTGAAATCATGCTAGTAATCTACTAGAAATGGAATAATAAGCTTTTACGAGCATGAGCCGTAGAGCAACCAAATGTTTGATAGAGTTACTGCGCAGTGATTGCCGACTGGGCAGAACTTTCAACAGTTGCCAACCCTCCTCTGATCACTCGATGTTCCTGTAAAACGTGAAATCTTTTTAATGTAACCAGTATACTGCAGTAGTGTAACTGAGAGATCTGTGTGTTTAACGCTTTATAGTAGTTCTTATATTGTTGTGTATCTCTTCGTTATCGTTATTATGCGTTCCATTAGTTAGCATTTGTCTGTAATATTATACTGATAGATAATTTGATACGACTATCGTAGAATAAACAGTAAAGTTAGAATACCTCATACATAGTGCTTGGAAATAATCAATCTAGTTACTTGTGACTTGAGTTTGTTACTCAGTTTTCTTTTAAACACATAGCTTGTGTTTCCTCGTATACGTGAAGACGTTGTATGTATGTTATAGATCTGCTCTGACTTAAATGGGAGTTTTCGAAATGTATTTAAGGACGATGATCATTAAAGAATATATACGGACGTTGGATTGGAAAGTCGAGAAACACAAGTAATCAGATGGTACTATCTTGAGATTTATCTATATTGCTAATAAATAAATGGTATATAATATTCTGTGTATATTTTCAACAATGCATGCAAAGAGTATAATCCATCTATTTACAATACATTATTACGGTAACTTAAATGAAAATGGTCTTGTATTAATAATTATTCCTAGTTATTAGTTCTAGGGAGCAAGTGAGCACCAGCAGGTTCGTTGTATGAAACTTTAAGCAATGAGTTTTTAGTGTCATTTCAACCTTGGTCGTGCTATTATTATTATATCCATTATTATTCTCATAGATGTATAAGTATGCGTCGGGCAAGCTAATACGTTAAAAAGTGTTATGTACTACAGCAACAATCAAGTGTCATGTTGGTTCATGCGGATTATTGACTGAGACTTTTTGCTCGTTTAAAATTTATCAGTCATGTAGTATCATACAATTTCCGAGAGTAGATCCAATTATTAGTTGTAATTTGCAAAGAATGCATCGATGATTGATAATAACAGAGAGAAATCTCATATATTTGTTTAAAAGATAGTTTCGCAAGCGTGCATATAGGGAAGTAATAATTGAAGCTGGAAGTTGGGAGACATGGGAATCACACTGCGCATTATGCATTAAGGATAATCTGTAGCAATTTATTTCTCCACTTTGTTTTCCAATGCCCAGTCAATTATGAGAGGGTGTATTGAAATTTGTGTGTAGTTAATAGGTAGTAATACTAGTAGGAATCTATGTGCATGAAACCGAGAAAAATCTGTCGGAGGTTTCAAGGTTTATTTAACGATAGTGAAAGTAGCTGTTAATACATCTGCCTGTCGCTTGTCTTTTGGGTCAGACAAGATGAAATCTTTCAAGAATGAACCGTTTTCTGCTAAATGAACATATACTGGAAATCCTCTGTAAGATTGATTAGAAGACTATCAACCGAGAATACATATAATTAGAGGAAGAAACTTTCTACGATGTAAAAGAATTTGAACATTATATTATTACTCTACGTAAATAACTATATATTATCTATTTGATGAACACTATATATTAAACTATATCATTGTGTAACTACGAAAGAGAAAAATGTTTTAAAATCCATAAAAATACTGCTCTGATGAATATGCGTTGGAGGTTTGCGACTTACTACTACCTACATATTATACATAAATATTATGATGAATGGCTTACACCATGTTTGTTGAATACTAAGTCTATATATTAATCCACTTTCCGAGTTTCTCGGTGGATGCTATACTGCTGAATCTGTGTAGCTAAATGTGAGAGAGTAAATCAAAATAAAATTTATGAAATTCAAAGCATAATTCTTTTGTCTTACAGATTGTTGATATTATTAACATAAAACATCAAATAGCAAACATTTAATGAATTCATGTCATATGACATGACAAGAGCGCATATATATTCATATCATATCGAGTGGAACGCAAAGCTTTTTGAAAAAACAACAACATGTAAATCGATATGAAAATATTTTAACTCCAAATTCCAACCTGACGATAATTTCCTTTGACAGCGTTGAACGCAAAGGTGTTTTTAAGTTTGAAACACCATTATTTTTGGGTATGATGAGTATATTTTGTGAAAGATTTTCTGGGCTTGATGAATGTAGATTTTTAAAACTTTTATTGCTGACTCGCGCTTTCGACACAAATTTACATTGATAGTCCCAGAAAAATATGAAGATTTCTCTACTTTCCCTATCTTTACCTGATTTATTTAAGAGAAACTACACGCTTTGAATTTTGAAAATCAGGCTCAGTTGAGCATTTGGAATGGTATTGTTCAGCATACTCAAATTTCATCAAGGTGAGTTTCATGTGCGAAGGGTAAATTTAATTTAGTGAATAATTTCCTTATTTTCACCACACTTCCCTGTGTTTACTAGCCGTTCATTCTGAGAATGGAGGAAACCCCGAATGCGAATGCTCCAATTTATCAGCGTTAATGAAACTTTTAGATTCGTTATTGAAGAATATACTGTTAATAATAACATGCAATTTATCAGTTCGCTTCTAAGATTACTAAGTATTGTTATCTCATCTCACTGGTTCGCTTGCTTCCAGGGAAAAGAAAGCTGCATGTGTTTTTGTGGATATTTGCATTACAAGTCAACAATAACAGCTAATCGGCTCTTGCGTAGAACTTAAAAATCCATAATCCAGTGACCGTGCGGTTCTTACGTATGAGAAAAACTAGTCCATACTAGTAAAATAGAATAATACAATGCATTCTTACCCTAAAACCTTGAACTTAACATATTTTTACGGGACTGGAAAGTACAAGAAAACAAATACGAACATTACTTGGCAATATGAATTGTATGAAATTTAAACGGTGTACTCGAATCGAGCCCAAGAAGATCGTATCGTACGTAATAGAACAGAATAGAAAACTTTGTACCTATTAAAAACGATAAGGGTACACAAATTGTTATTTATCAAGTAGTTGTAATAGTGAAGCAGCTTTTTACTCCAATATTTGTATGCATGGAAGGAACCAAAGGAAGGGACATTTCTTTAGTAAAAAGTCCATTCATTATCTTG
This sequence comes from Sinodicranocentrus sp. ZH6, assembly GCA_027743935.1. Taxonomy (NCBI): domain Eukaryota; kingdom Metazoa; phylum Arthropoda; class Collembola; order Entomobryomorpha; family Entomobryidae; genus Sinodicranocentrus; species Sinodicranocentrus sp. ZH6. The sequence continues at coordinate 39,549 of JAHZNA010001796.1, forward strand.
TTTTTGATCATGATGGTATGCTAATTTGACAAAATGCAAATTCGTTGTCATTTCTAAATTGTCGTAATATGTCTATTTTACTTTTATGCATACATTGACCAATACAATAAATTGTAGAATGAAAGTATCTCAATTGATGGTTATCATAAAGTTGAAATAAACATTTCATGCACAATAAACGAGCACGTTTTCCGGAGAAAATTCCTTTCATCACAAGAAAATATGTGTCTCATTATTAACACAATCGTTTTTGTAAATACGTTTTTGTTTTGTTTTGTAGTTTTTGTCACCTAAATAAATTTGGCTATTCTATTCTACTCTAATTCTACACACGTCAGATTTGATAAAATATCGTATCGGTTAAATTCTCTATAAAACATGAATATCAACTTTTTAAAAGACTGTGTGTGTGAACAAACAAAGTTGTTAGGCTATAATTTTAAGCAAAGATACATGAACTATAATTATGCAATCCACTAATATTTATGTTTAGGAGATTTACTTTGGCGTAATGCAAGCTAACTTAAATAATTATTTTCTACTTATACGATTCTAAGTATTGGTTTGGTATGTGATACAGTATAATTATTGGATGCAATTCTTTTCGTATTTGCCAAGAATGCAAACGACAACCACTCTTTGCCCTATTCTCAGACTATTCCATACATATAACGTCTTGCAATTGCAAAACTGTTGTGATGCTTCTTATGATAATTATTTTCTTTCGTTAGTCGAAAACACAACTTTTAAATTGAAAACAATGAAAATATTTACATTTTTCACAGTTTTTTTAATCCCGAAGTTAGTCTTGCCGATCGATTACTTACATTTCACGACTCCTATTACTTTTGTGCGACAAAGAGGATGGATCTGCTCTATGGTGTGGAAAAGCAAAGACTTACCGGTGGTTAGGCGAAATAGGTTACAGCAAAGGGATGAAGGCGAAGATACGTCTTCAGGTGAAAGTGAGTACATGCATGCATTAAAGGCTTTGGTATTCTCCCTATATAATATAAAGTGGTCGTTTCCGACAACTCCAAGTTGCTCAAATGAGAGTGAAAATTGGCTCCTTAGTATTAATATTGAGCAAAAGGAAGAAAGAGGAGCTGTCATTTCAGAAAAATATTTACTTTTAGATTATTACGACACTGAACAATCATACTTACCCTCACTGTTACAGTGGTACTCCAAGAAAAGAAATTATCACAACAATCCACCATTATATGCTCCTGTCTATGTTCTAATAAATATATGTGCCTCCGTAAGTAATTCGACATTACTTGTTAAAAAGTACGCTCAAAAAATGAAATTGCCGATTGAGCGCTTTCCTACCTCCATCCCAGCCATCCAAATTTATGACACGGGAGAACGGAAAGTGGAAACAGTTTGGAAACAGTACAGGAATTCTACTTTCGGCCCGGTTCAACTTTCCCGAATCGCAAATGACGGTTACAATTTTGCTTACTGTGATAATCCCCGACACATTCATGATATCTGGAATTTCACTGTTTTCACGAGTGCAGTTGACAACCGAGTTTGGATATGTGTTGCAATGCTATTTTTGGCAGTTACAGTCCTTCTGTCGTTTCCTCCCCAAGTGATGCCCTTTGCTGCTTCCGCGACTGTAGTATTGTCTGCATTAATTTCTACCGCACCTTCTGTAGGGAAAATTCGGCGGAGGTCGGCCATATTTTGTGTTTGGGTAATGGGGTGTACTATCCTTGTTAATTTATACATTGGTCACAGTATTAGTCGATTGATTAGCCCATCAGCTGAAGATGTAATGACATCAATGACTCACCTTCTTGAACGAAACTATTCCTTAATTTTTGAGGATCGTCATAAATTTCAAATTTTAAATGCTACCGTAACGGACTTTCAGTTAGTTTACATATTTTTTATAAATGAGAGGTACTCAATAAACAACCAGTCTTAAATCTGTACTTTTTTATTTGTAGGAATAAATCATTCAGCAAGGAGAAGGAGAAGCATGAAATGCAAACCATAAGAAGACTTTTAGGCAATGGAACAAGCTCTCTTGTGTTCGATTTGCAAACGTCTTCCGAATTCGCTCATACTCTTGCGTTTGGCGAAAAGAAAGCTACAATTTTTCTATGGATATTTGTTTTAAATGCAGCTAACATGGCCAATGATTTGATACGTGAGAAAATTAGATCGCAATCACAGCCGCCCTCCGCGACTCGTCGCTGTCATGTTGGGGAAAAATTGGTTCCAGCCGGCGAAATGTACAACGCTGCTCTTCCACCAGGCAATGTACAGTTTTATGACACTAGTTTAGCGCTTGACGCTGCAGGAATTATTTTATACTGGATCAGTGAAATGAACCAAATAGCGTACTCAAAAAGGGTGCAAGATCGTTCCAAAGTTATAAGCCCGACATTAATTAAGCAAGATGGTACAAGTTCTATTCGTGCTTTGAAGTTGGAAGGGAAAATGATAACGACTTTTCTACTCATGAGCATTTGCTTATTAATATCTCTCCTAAGTTTTCTCATAGAATTACCGATGAAGCGAATTGGGAAAGATAATAATGTTTGCGTTATAGTGGTAATCAATCAAACCCGCAATGCTCTTTCGCTTGTTAGATGAATGATTATGTCTTTCTTTATAGGGAATTGAACATTATTTAAATATTTAATGTGTAATTCATTGAAGAAAATACATTACTAGAAATGACCATTATAAAGGAGCGTAGCTCGTAGTGAAATTAGTTTTTCCGTGTGTCAGTCTGTCTGTCTGTAATTGCTCTGACACACGGAATCATCAATTTCAAGAAGAGCTACATTCCTTAATAAGACATTTCATGGCATATGACCTTGGAAAGATGCAGGATACAATACACCCTTTATTTATCTAGCTCTTTGTCGCAACTTCTTTTTCTTGTTTTAATTCAAACTATAAGTAAGCTATTTAAACATTTCTAGAATTAGTTTGTTATGGAATTGAGAACCATGCATCACAGCATTCATGTGCATTGTGAATGAATAAAATGCAGAATGGACAACGCGAACAAAAATAAACATTCCGCTTTGCTTTCACATTCACAGCTTGTGTCGGGCTTAAGTAAAACTTACTGGTTTATTGATATTTATGCATGGCTTTTCTCCTCTGGAGAATTAATAATAATACGAGTAAATTATGTAATATCTAAAACAAGCATTTGGCTTTGGTGAAAGTCCATGCCAGTGGTTCTTATCTAACTCCTATAATATCTATTTATCTTATAAATAGGATGAACAAAACGAGATAATAATAATATGTAAATACAACTGAAGTTGTGAAGTTACTTATTAACGAACAAATGAACGATGAACGAATAAATAACAGTTTTGGAATTCACAGTTGCTGTTGCATTTCTTTGTTACTTTTATTTTTCGACAAAGTATGAATGATGACAGAATTAGTTAGTAGCATTTCAAACTAATTTTTATTGCAAAATAAAAACCCAAATCTAAATTATTCATAAAGCTAGCAACTTATACAATAACATGTCCGTCACATGTTATTTTGAATGATCATTACGGGATAATGATAAAATATGAGTGCTTCGCTTTTAGACTGGTAGGTGAGGTAGAATAAGAATGTTTCCGTTATCAATTCCCTACTTATTTATACGTACGTACAATAACGTAAAGCATACTTTTAGTCTTCGAATTCAAGGCAGTGTCCATAATTTTTAACAATTTGGTGGAATGGTGCACACCAAAGTAAATGGACAGAACCACCATATTTCTATGTCTACGGCCCTGGGTGCACACGTTTTTGTCGTCATGAGTTGGATTTTCACAATTTTAAAACCCAAAAACCATCACAGATTTAAAAACATGCTGCCTATCTTGGGAGTTTCAATTTTCTCTAAATATTTCATTGCTGGAGCCAGTGAAAGTGATAATAACAAAGAAGTTCAAAACCCAGTTTTGCTGGAGGGGAATAACGACTTCCATTGCATCACATTTTGGAGTGCAAACAATAATACCAACCATGAATTCATAAACGAGAACTTAGACTCTGTGAAGATTGACCAAATGGCAAGTAAGCATTTGTTCAGATGCGATCTTGAGTTGAAAAACGACACAATCTGCCAAATTTCTCGAGTAAAATGGTTATTCAATCTTTTAATTTTTTGTGAGAAAACACTTGCTCGTGAATCAAAAGACGAATCCAGTTTTTCGCATTCCAAAGGTCTTCAAACCCCCGCGTACATTGACTCACGCAAGCTTATATTATTCGATTTTTACACAACGCCGCAAACAGTTCTCCTCCACACTTTTTCGAAACTGTCAAGAATGAGAGATTACTACAACCAACCATCCTTGTATGCACCTATTTTTATTGTTTGTAAAATAATTGCAGATGCCGTAAATGCCACTTTGTTTTCTAAAGCTACTGCTCTCCAATTAAATATGTCAGTTGACCAATATCCCTCAATATCACCTGCAGTTCAAGTATATGAGTTTAGAGGAGCCACAGTGTATTCTCTTTGGCGAAAATATCGTTTATCTACCAAGGGCGACATTTTATTTATAAGAGTTCAATCCCTGCCATTTAATTTTGCTTATTGTGATGTTCCGAAGGTGCGCCTGATCACTCCGTGGGATTTGAGTATTTTAACAGATGCCTTTGATATATATACTTGGCTGACACTTTTATTAACCATGGTTTGGTTAAGTGCTATTATTCAATTACAGAAGAAGGGAACGCACGACAATTTTATTTCAAAAGTTTCCTCTGCTCTTTCTATCTTACATTCTATTTTATCAGCGTTGATTTCAGCCGCTCCAAGCTTTGTACTCATCCCTGGAATCAAGAAAACAGAATTGTTGATCCTTTGGATGTTTACTTGTATGGTGATAGTGAATTACTACACTGGTACTATTACCAGCACTCTAATTAGTCCTCCATCAGAAGAAACATTGAATGATATTCCAGATGTTTTTGAGAAAAATTATTCTCTGCTATTTGATAACCCTGCACACTTGCGGATATTAAATGCAAGTGTGCAAAGCTACTCGGATGGTGGTGAAGATGAGCGGTATAGTTGTATAATTATTTTACAATACACATCGCATAGATAATTGACTCATCAATGTGTATTATAATGGCAAGTACCAATTTATTTACAAGAACTGCGTCTGTGTTCCACTTTCCAGGCCTGAAATCCCTGCTGATGTGATTGCTCTGAAGAAACTCATGAGCAAACTAGAAAATGACTCTGTTATTCCAAATAAAACAGTCTTCATGGAGGAATTCACTTTCCGTCAGAGAACAGCCACACTATACATGTGGCCTTTCGTGCTTTCCATTGTGAATGACGCAGTCGCTTTAATTAAAGATAGAACCAAGTCCGATAAGTCTAAGAAGCGGCATTGCTATGTAGGTAAACGTTTACTTGCTTCCTCGGACGTATTCTACACGTTCACTCCACCAGACAGCTTGTATAATCGAAATATTGCACAATCTGCAGTTTTCGAATCTGGGCTATTCATTTTCTGGATGAAAGAGTTTGCAGGACTAGCATACTCGAGACGAGTTCAAGATAGAGCAAAAATCAAAAGTCCGACGCAAATCAAGTTTGAAATTGTCAGCTCTATCAGTCCATTGCAACTTGAGGGGAAAGTGCAAACAGTGTTCTTTTTATGGATTGTTTTTATTACTGTATCGATTTTAGGGTTTATGATAGAATGGATGTTCAGAATATCTGCAAATGATATTCCTAATTCCACTTCAATTCCCGTTATTCCCATTAATCTGCAAATGATAATTATGTAAGCCCATTTATGCCATCTAAAGATAACAATGGCCAGAAAGTGGACTGGTAATGCAGTATTTATAAAATGAAGGTGAATGAAAATAATAAGTTTTTATTATTCCAGCGTGTCAACCGAGTGAAAAAATACTACTTAACGCAATGCAATGTAAAAATAGAATTGAATGAAAGTTGAGAGTTTATTAATAAAAATATATAGATGAAGTATGATCACTTCATTTACTTTCGTGTCTAGCTTGCGATTTTTCGACTACTACTTATCCTTTGTACAAAATATTTTACAGGGGTGTTTTAGTGTCTACTTCAAATGGCAGAAGTTATCCTTCTGATTTTTGACTAAATTTTACAATAACAAGATCCTCCACGGCAAGATCCTCTACCACCGCGGAAACCATGGACTTGGCAGCATTGCAAGCAAAAGAAGGAGTTCCCTGGGCAGTGCTCATTGCAAGGTTGAAGGGGACTTTCGGCTGCAGGCTTTGCATTGACTTCTGTAGAATATACATTAGAAAACTATTGATTTAGTTATGAGCTTTCTAAATTAACATTGTTATTTGAAAGAGGGGCAAATTTATCCGATAATTGATGAATTAAATTATGTATTTTAAAAGAAAGCACTTACCCAATTGGTTATTGAAGATAACAACCACAGAGATGAGGAAAATAACAAAAATGGAAGTCTTGTACATTTTGATTGGGTTTAGATTAGGTACTGGTACTGGTTAGATAAAAATCCTTTGTGATCTGACTGAAATGGTTTAAAAATAAAAACCTTGTTGAATGAAAGTGGCAGCAAAGGTAAAATAAATTTGCTGTAGCGGAGCTATATATACGTATCTTTTCACGACGGAAGTTTGGATAGAACTGTAATCATTTGAAGATTCTTTTCACCCTTATATGTCTCCTGAAAATGTAGTTCTACAAATGTAAACAAGCAACTAAACAACAATAATGACAATCTGGTTAGCTAACAACAATCTTCTGACGTCATGAACATTTCAATGTGCGTCATTCTGCATTTTATATGCTCCAATTTTAATTACCTCCGACATGTGCAGTTACTTGATTTAATCAAGGCAAACGAAGGGTTCGATTTATTGAGTGATATTAATCTACAACTTATGTATATGCATATTGCATTTGCATGCCATCAACAAAACTGACTTTTGCATACAGCCTTATGGCATATAAGATATCAAACGTGCTCCGGTGTGTATTTATGATGCTCATTAGTGAATGGGATTTTTGTTGCTATTCTAGATTTTCTAGAGTTGTTGATCGACAGGTAGGATCAAACGTCATCATCATCACAATCTCGGTTATCAGTCAATTACCTTTAGAACCGGTTATCTGTAAAAGTCGATGAACAAACATTTACGTAGGTATACCATTTGCGTCAATGTACACCATTACGGCCTTGTTTTTTTATTATTGAATTCAATTGATCTGAAAAGCTGATATTGTCTGTGTAGGCAGGCAACATAGAATGTTCTCAAAAGAAATTTCGGATATAAAGTACCCGACCGACGACAACATTTTTCGCAAAGATAGATAACTAAAATGGTTGCTTCAGGCAGATGAGAACCTCGGACTGATTAAATGTAATTTCGTTTGAAATTCTCAGCTCTCTTTCTCTATTCCTATACTACTATATGAATGAATATTGCCTAAACAACAAACATTTACGTAGGTATACCATTTGCGTCAATGTACACCATTACGGCCTTGTTTTTTATTATTGAATTCAATTGATCTAAAAGCTGATATTGTCTGTGTAGGCAGCATAGAATGTTCTCAAAAGAAATTTCGGATATAAAGTACCCGACCGACGACAACATTTTTCGCGAAGATAGATAACTAAAATGGTTGCTTCAGGCAGATGAGAACCTCGGACTGATTAAATGTAATTTCGTTTGAAATTCACAGCTCTAAAACTACTATTCTTCTTCTCTTCCTGTCTGAGAATAGTAGAAATACTGGTGCATGCAATGTGTAGCAAACCCTTCCCACTTCTGCGCATCTGTTTAATTATAAGTGGATTTTGAAGATTCATTTCGGATTGATGATAGTATTTAAGTAAAATGGACTAATATATTTGGATAAAATAATACTGGCATTTGTTCATATGTACGAGTCATTACCATTAGCAAATGTTACTTTATAAAGAGAATTTCTTTCGACACCTTCTTAAATCATGAAATCATCAGTATTATCTTAATCTACAATTTACGTTGTATTGGACACGACACAGTCAAAGTCGTCATATCATGCGAATTTAGGATTTACGCACGATGACTTCATGCATATTTATGACAAAAATGCAATACAGCATAGATACATACTTAGGTAATAGTATAATTTGGAATAAAAGAACCCTCCGTACCATGTACCACGCCTCATCAACACGCCACATTTTGGCAAGACCGTTTAACAACATATTGTTTGTGGGGTCGATTCGAGTGGTTTTTGTCAAAATTGATTATTCAATTTTTCGTACATAATTTAAATGCAATCTGATTAAAGAAAGGACGGGGAATGGTTTGTGTCAGACAGTGCGTTGCGTAGCTCTAATCCCACATTTGGTGTTTCAATATTCATCCAAGCAGTTTTGTCTCATAAATGTATGTACTGTGTCTGTGTACCACTACGAAAGAAACACTACGATGACTGATTGATGGCTTTGCAGTCAATGTACCTATGTATACCAGTGTCATCGTCAAATACACCATGATAATTAACACCACGCATAATGATTACTTACGACATATTATAGGTCAGGTTGTGTATTTTTGATGGTGGTTTTTGGTTTTTGCTCTTATTGTTCTCCTTATAATGTATTATGTATATGCGGTTAACTTGCGCAAAATATTAACATAAGTATTGTAATAAGTGTAACACGCGGTACTGTATTTATAGTGCTGTACTTTTACAGGATGCACATGTGCATACGTTTATATGCATTGGTTTGGTTATGTCACTAACATTGACTTGG